>BQNB010016463.1:0-71597 GCA_026074375.1 Tanacetum coccineum
CACCATATGAGATGATTTACACAAGTCATGAACACTTGTCAATTATTTCATATATGGCTTTTAAGACGGTGCCCGACAAGAATGATCTGTTGTTATCCAATGAAAA
Organism: Tanacetum coccineum; assembly: GCA_026074375.1. Lineage (NCBI taxonomy): Eukaryota > Viridiplantae > Streptophyta > Magnoliopsida > Asterales > Asteraceae > Tanacetum > Tanacetum coccineum. Next base: position 107 of record BQNB010016463.1, read on the forward strand.
AATTGGAACTTAGATAAAACTCTAACGTTTACTCATCACTGGTGTGACAAGTTATGTTTATTAAGACATCATGCATGCCGTTTAACATGCAAACAAGTATCACAACTAAATTTGTCCAGGTGCCTGATAAAATAACTTCTCTTCTTGCTAGCAGAAACAAGACCTGCAAAAGGTAAGTTATAGCAAACAGTGGGTCTACAGCTTGTCATGCTGTAAACACCAATTTCATGACTATTTTCAAAAAAAAGAGGCCATAAGGTTTCCAGCACAATAAATTTAAGAAGGCTGATGTTGTAGTAATTTTGTTTTCGCAAAGTGTGTATTTTCTAGACTACAAAGATGTAACATAATGATGAAGATGATCTCAGCTAGAAAGTAACAACATGAAGCATTTATCAAATCAGTCAATCAGTGATATGATAATATGAATACCTGGCGGACATAACCCTAGAGTGACCTATGTGATATCCAACCTCACCACCTGCTATACAGTTTCGGGCTTTAGCCACCATTTTAGCAACTGCAACCACAGCAAATCTCCTTGGTTGCGTACATAGTATAGGCTCTATATTTTCTTCCAGTAAGAACTGAGGAACTTGCGAGCTCTTCCCTAGATTAACAAAAAAGGATATAACCAGTATAAATCAAATTTTCAAGCTCTTACAGAGGAGAAAAACGTAAAACGTAATCAAAACCTGGAATATTCAAACATGCATGCTCCAAAAAACATTATAGATGTTTTAGGATACAATATAGTTAAAACAAACATTCCTTCGAATACTACAAGTGAACTTTGACCCAGCCTCATCATATACAGATCACGGTGCAACACGGAACTACATTCAAGAGGGAAAGTAGTGCGGATATTTAAGATGTTTTTTATAAGTTTCTTATTTGACAAGTGTTCTCCGCTTATAGTACCTTTCAAGTATTTATACACTGTCTTCAAAGATTTGAGTAACACTAAGACGTAAGAAGCTTCATAAAGACATCCTTATAAAGAAGTATATATGTAACGAATAAGTTAGTTTCCAAATATTCAATAGCATATGATGTGTGCATCCCAATGAAGGAACTTAAGTACAAGTATATCACTCCGTATTTGAGAACTATAGTATTAGCAAAATCCAAAATGGTGATTAATTCCAGTTTTAGATGATCATTAAATAGTATAAAACAGTAACATGAGCTTCCAAACTTCTAATGCATTATAGATGTAATAGTGTGAAACAACGAATCCTAAACTCACGTGTGTCCGATCTTGAATACGCAACCTTAAATCCACTAATCGTGATCAAGAGATTGTATATTTTCCACTTTCAAAAATAAGTAATAATGACAAGGACTTTCTCTATACAACCAAACTACATCTGAAGGGCCTTATGTAATTCATTTCTTCTTATAGTCAGCATAAAGTAAAAGAAGCAGGAAAAAAAGGTTCATTTGCTCTTCAGCGACTAACCAATAACGCAAAGACAAAACAAAGAACATGGAGGATCGGAAGAGCGGAAAAGATGGTTGTTGCTTAATCTGCTTCTTTTTTCTACTTTTTTTCTTTCATTTCGATGCATATTAGCTTTTTAGGAAACCTTCAATAACTTTTACAAGAGAACATTTCCTTCATGGGACGATTAATCGAGTTCACGTAAATTTCATGGAAACTCAAGCACAACAATGTAACTAGTCACTCCAATGTAATTTTATCCCTATTTATGCACCGGAATCGTATCATCCTATTCTTCAAAGTGGTACACATAGTATTCTACAAGCAATAGATGCACACTTGCAACTCTGTATTGGTATCCTACAGTCGAACGATATTGACAAATGACAAATATGTTTTCTAGTGCTAATTGCGAAATTAATGTTCTTAAAAATCAGTCCATCATCCAAACCGTTAACCTTTATCTCCTCTGCATATAAGCATACATAGTCAAGTTACATATCAAATGTACTTATACGAGTATACGACCGGTGCCGCAAAATTTATAGATCCATTAAGATTGTGCATCTCCATCTCAGAAATATGTATATACGGGCAATGCATCCCAATGCAATTTATGAACTAACTTCCAAGTGAATAAGTGCATAAAACTAAAAAATCAGGTAAAACTGAATCTCCCTATTACTCGATACCCTAATTCCATAACACAATCTATTAGATAAATCGTTAGAAGTTTTCCATGTCTAATCAAAACAGACGCGTAATTCATCACTCAAAACTCAATAAAATCAACAAAAAAAACCAAACAAAACAAAAAAACGGCTAATAACAACACTATACACCATGACCATAAATATTAACAATAAACCTTATACATACATTGTAAACCTTCACTAATCGATACCTACTCTAATAGAAGCAACAGTTCAGCTATAAAATAGCTATGAATAATAATACAATGTACCGAGTATTATCAAAGAAACCAAACTATATGTTTTGAACTTTAAAATTTATGTTTTATGGGATGTTACTTCGATACCAATACCGAACAAAATTTTGAAAAGTTCAAACAATAGTTTTGGTTTGAGATACCTACTCGGTACATGGATTAATTACACAGCTAGTTTAGCCTGGACCGATTCTTTATATAAAGTAGGTATCTAATTATGTGACAGGCTTACAATGTATGTACAGTTGGAAACAACTAGTAAAAATAGGCAAACTATTTATAGCATTAATTAAACCCCAATGGACAGATTGTACCAACTTTTTGTGTTCTCTTTAGTTTTTTAAAAGGAGGAAATGAAAGGGAAATGGAAAAGAAATGGAAGGGAATAACAAGCTTTTTTGTTTCAAAACTTTTCCTCCCCAATTGGAAGGAAAGTGTAACATTGACTACAAAAACTATTATGTTGACCGAATTACTCATGTTCTTTTTATGTTTTTGGTCATTTTAAAAGGTAAACTGGTAAATTCATATTTTTCATCTTTTTTCTTTCTCTTCATTCATTTTAAACTTAAGAACACAAAACAAGTTATTAACTTCCCTTTCTTTTATGTTACTTTCCTTTCTTTCCTTTCTTTTTCTTTCTTTTCCTTTCTTGAAGTAACTCGAGAACAGAGCGAAAAGAACTCATAACTGAAGATAACAGATACTTGCTAAACCACAAACAGAAAATAAATTATAAGAAAATCATAAAAAGAGCAAAAAATGAGTATAAAAAAGTTATACCGCAACCGGTTTCACCAACGATGAGAGTGACACGATTATCCATAATCTTCTCAACGATTTTACTCCGGAGAGACATGATCGGAAGGTTCCGGAAATTCTCAGTCGACGATGATGCTGACGTGGACTTAGGTGATGACGTGTCCGGTTCCGCCATGGTTAATCCAAACCCTTGGGGAACAAGTTCACTGTGTGTGAAAAATGAAATTGAAATTGAAAGGAAAGTGAGGTGAAAATTGGGAGTGTGAGAGTGTGAGGGTTTTGTTTGTAGGTGAGGAGGGTGTGGACCCCGTGTAAGAGTGTGCCCGGGTTAAAAGTTCCCGCCTATGGTCATGCTTGACGTAGAAAAAGAAATGGAAATTGTGCACGACTTTGCTGTCACTCATAGGTCAAGGACTCGGGCCAGACCGGTCGAGGGCGTGGCGAGAGGAATATGTCGCAACCAAGTTTCGTGAATGTTATAATTTGGTACTTTAAATTGTATATCAATCATAAAAATCATCAAAATTTCAACCTATTTAATTACTATTTTAACTTTATAAAATTAATGTTCTATGCAATAATAAAGTTACATTAAATTAAACACAGTCCTGAGTTTAACTATTCTTTCTATCTACTTTATGTATAACCTTAATGCACGACTAAACTTAAACAATAAATACAAAATAAAAACCAAATTTGAAAAATTTCTCTTCATATCACCTACATAAAAATTACACAAAAAGAAACAGTTTTTGAAATTTTGATGATTTTTAGATCCATATAAATTTGAGGTACCAAATTGAAACACATCTTAAACATGATTACTATTTTTTAGTTTTGAAAATGATTATTTAGCCCTAAAAAAACTTTATCAATTAGTAGGGTGCAGAACGCATGAAAACAAAATCGTTGGTTTAATCGACGAGCATTGGGCCTCTTTAATTTCTTTTTTTGTTAATTTTGTTAAAAACTAACAGCTAGTTTTGTAAAAAAAAATCGTTGCAACGGCTAGTTTTTTAAAAATATTTTTTTATCCCTCTTTACTTATATATACTCATTTATCTTACATTTTTTAATATACACAAATCATATACTCTCAAAAAAATTGGCTCACCCTTCGTATTCAAATGATATTTGGTTTGGTTCATACCCCGAATGCCTCAAAACCAAATTCATCAACTTCATTAAATCCCGCAACACTCCAATTTCTCCTCACCAATATCCCCACATTGGTACCCAATTTAACTTGTCGAATATGACACAAGAGTCATGGAATCAACAACAACAACAACAACTTCAACAACGATTTCAACATCTTTAACAAAATCCACCACAATATTATCAAAACCCACAACCGTTACAACAACAAAACCCAATCGATCCACCACCAGTCGACTCGCCAAAAAAGACCCGCAAAAAAATCGCAAAAGTAGCATCGTCATCCGACACCCAAGACAAAAAAAATTCAACGATGGACGAGCGAAGAGGATGAACTACTTGCTAAGTGTTTTGTTTGCGGGTTTACGAGATCCGATGTCGAAAGAACCAAAATTGGATTGATTTATGGGCAGTTTCTTTCGACTTACTGATGAAAAGTGCACCCTTCCAACACAACAAAGATTAGCCTTACGCAAAGAGGTCTGACATTGAATGCAAATTGACAAAATATAATTGCTTTACACAAACGCACACAACGTTTGTGTAAAAGTGGTGAAAATGAGATGGATGTTTTAAGGCACGCAAAAAAGATGTTTAAGGATGAGAATAAAGGAAAATCGTTTAGCCAAGAGTCGTCGTGGGATATATTGCGCGCCTCTCTCAAATGGGATGCGTCCAAGCCGGTTACGATTCTGACGGTTAACGTAAGGCACGCGGGAGGCACGTGCGGCAAAAAGACGAATTCCAATAGCTCGTCGTGTCACACCCCGACAAGGTGGAAGCTCGGGAATACAACATAATATCAATCATAACACAAGATACAATATAAAGAAAACTACAATGCATAAACTTCAAGTGTTACGAAGACCATCAACCTCGAACAACCTCGAGTGATGTCCCAAATCACAATCAAATCTGCAAACTCTTACAATATCCAATAGCCCACACAGGGGTCCAAATCCAAACTTAAACCAAACTCTTCCAAATACTAAAACAAAATAAAATAAACAGGCAAGACTTCACATGAAAATCCACTCGGGATACTTCTAAGTCTCTATCATTAAATCATCCCACTTAATTTCCTCATTCACTTCACCTGAAAATGATACTCGAAAAAAGCAACAAAATTTGGTGACTCGTAGGTTTTGACCTAAAACCCAAAAGTTGTACCAATATTTTAACAGTGGACAATAGTGCAATATGACAGTGAATATATATGCAATCAAACCATAGCATCCCCGCTAATCAATCACCATATGTCACTTACGCATATAAAGGGCCTACCAGCTGGAGCACTAAATTAGGGCAGGACCACACACAAACTAGGGTAGGCGTACCCATCGCATCCAATAATCACACAAATTACTAGGATAGGCGCACCCCCTCCGATCAAACAAACACCAACACATACTATTCACATAGCTCATAAGCACATATCCTATCCCAAAAACAATACCACATTATCGCACAGTTCAATTCAAAACATTTCAACACATTTTGATATCATGTTTCCCCCTATCGAAAAACCGTATGAAAAATGGGCTTACGAGAACCCACCTCAAGCCAAGTCTATTAGCAACCAAACTCAATCACACAATCAATCAACGACGTCCCAAACGCCCTAGTCCAGTTAATGTCCATTATAAATCACCAATTCCCAAAACATCATCTCGTTGATGCATAGAGTCTATACGCGTTGTACAATTACCCGTAACAATTTAGTGGTGTGATGGTTGACGACATAACCCAACAATCATATCAATCTCCTTACTCAATAATACGTAATTATACTATTAACGAAAATAGATAAGTAATATAAGTAATATATTATAATTAAATAATTATAAATATATCTCGATAAGTCTATTTGGTGACCTCGCCAACGTGAAAATAAACGATAATAGGGTTGAAAATGGAACGTTACTCATAATAAACATCTTGTGAAGTTCGAGAAAAATTATATTTTACGTCTTTAGTGAAATTATTAATAAAATACTAATAATTAAATAATATTTTATTAATTAAAATCAAAAATCATGTTTCTGGGTAAATTCTTAAGTATACTTTTAACTTAATTTCGACATGACCCGTACGCAGCATGACTTTTCCAAGGTATTAAACCTTATCAAACACTTTCCAAACTTTCGACAAAATCCAAAATCTTGATCTTTAACTTTTACAAAAAAAGTTTTTTCTAAAATATCGTTATAAATACCACTTCTCTAACAACAATTCACTTCAAAAAAGTCCCGTCAAAACTCTTATAACGACTAAATATCTCTTATTTGGAGCTTTACGGCCAATAAAAGGTCCATTAAGATAGATTATAATCTACAAATACATCCAAGTCCAAAACCAATGTCGCTTTATAATACATAAGCTCATACTAAATAAGTTAGAAAATAATCCGACCACAATAACCCTCCCATTAAGCCACGGCTTAAAAGCTTATTGGGCCGGATTCCATAAGCTTCACATACATATATTAAAATTAACCATAATCTAATAAGCTACATATCCATTTGGTTACCACCATAAGCAAGAAGCAATAGTCCACAACGTACCCTTATCACAAAAATAGTCAAAATCACTTTCCTATTGATTGTAAAAAACGACGTGGAATTAAGCCCCAGAAAAAGCCCATTAAATAGCTTAAAAATAAGCCTGAATAAGCTATACAAGCTACTATCAAAAATAAGCTATCTAGCAACATATGTTATTCAACCATCACGACCACAATATCAAAACTACAAAACCCCTTTTTTTTCTTTAAATCCGACGAACCAAACACCCTTTTTATATCCGTTTCGTTTCCAAAAATCGATTTTTACAACGATCAACTTGTACAACTAACATCTATGCATCATATAACCCAAAAGGAACAAACAAATTTAAATTTGAAAACTACAAGAAAATCTTTAAAAACAGTAGATTTCGATCACGAGTCGAACAACCCAAACGTTGTTTAAATGGATACCCAAATACTTGTATCAACCCAGAATATCACGTTCTCGATCAAAGTTGGAAAATATATGGTGGTTTGTGGTGGAGGGTGGCGGACGAACACACACACACCCCTATGTGTGAGTTTTTTTTGAAAACAATGAAATGAAATGAGCATGTAGGAAAGAAACAAAATTTAAATGTACTAAATGTGGACACAAGAGCTAAAAACATGCTATCTTGTTCCCTTTCTTATGTCTAGAACCGGCCAAGGCATCCAAGGCCTCGGGTGTCTTTGTTTTTGCGATGTGTTTACTTGAAACTCAAAAACCATGCCCGTAAAACATTTCCCGAAGTTACTTAGCATTTTTATTCATCTTAAAAATACTTTTCTAATAACTTAGAGTATTTACTTGACATATTTACACTTTAAACCCTTCAAAACTCATTTGGACATTAACGGACGTATCGGGACTCGTTTTTTTGGCATTTCTTAAAATTCACGGGTCAACCACCCGGAATGCAAACAACACAATAACAACCTCTAAAAAGGACTATTATTCACAATAAACCATAAATTACCACAATTCTCAACAAAATCACCACCGTCAACACGGTATAATATCTGAATAAACTAGCAAACATCAAATAGTCAAAGGATTAAAAAATTAAATATTCATAACACAAAAGGGCAAAGGTTACCCCTTAAAAGAATTTCGACTCCGAAATTCAACTACTAACATCACTAAACAAATGTGGATACTTCAATTTCATCTGATCCTCACGTTCCCACGTGAATTCAGGTCCACGTTTCGAATTTCACCGAACCTTGACAATGGCAATTCTACTCCGCTTCAACTTCTTAAACTCTTTCTCTAATATCTCCACATGTTCTTTCACAAAATTTAACTTAGCATCAACTTAGATCTCATCCAAGGGCACTTGCAGTGTTGGATCAGCCAAACACTTCTTAAGGTTCGATATGTGGAACGTGTCATGAACACCATCTAATTCCTCGGGCAAATCTAACCTGTAGACTACGAGACCTACTTTTTTAATAATCTCAAAAGGTCCAACAAATCTAGGTGCTAGTTTCCCTTTCTTCCCAAAGCGTACCACACCTTTCCAAGGCGACACTTTAAGCAAAACATAGTCACCTACCCTAAACTCTAAAGGCTTCCTCCTCTTATCAGCATAACTTTTCTGACGATCACGCGCAGCCTTAAGTCTATCCTTAATCTGCGAGATCTTTTCAGTAGTCTCTTGCACTAACTCAGGTCCTATCAAATGACCTTCTCCAACTTTCAGCCCACTTAATTTTGCGAACGACACTTTTTACCTTTCCACAATGATCCTCAAACAAAGCACATCTCACACTAGAATGATAATTATTGTTATACGAAAAACTTGACCAACGGAAGATGAACATCCCAACTTCCTCTGAAGTCCAAGACACGTTCTAAGCATGTCTTCCAAAGTCTGAATAGTACGCTCACTCTAACCATCGGTCTGAGGATGGTAAGCCGTACTCATGTCTAAATGAGTTCCTAATGCCTCTTGCATTGACTGCCAAAACTTAAGTGAACTGACAGTCACCATCTGATATGATCGATTATCGGACACCATGTCTAGCATTATCTCATTCAAATCCAATCTATCCATCTTATAATCCTCACGCATAGGTAGAAAATGAGCAGACTTAGTCAATCGGTCCACAATGACCCAGATTATGTCATGCCCACTACTAGTCCTAGGCAACTTAGTCACAAAATCCATAGCTATTCCTTCCCATTTCCATACGGGGATCTCAGGTTGCTGGAGCAAGCCAGATGGCCTTTGATGCTCAGCCTTAACCTTTAAACAAGTCAAACACTTACTAACATACTCAGCTATGTCCTTTTTCATTCTAGGCCACCAATACCTATCTCTCAAATCGTAATACATCTTATCAGCTCCTGGGTGTACAGAGTACTTCGACTTATGGGCTTCATCCATTATCAGGGTTCTTACATCACCCTTCAAAGGTACCCATATTCGATCCAGGTAGTACAAAGTCCCATCACTTCTCTGTTCTATCATCTCATCCAAACCTTTCTGCAATCCTGCAGACTCATCCACAGCCTCCTTCTGAGCCGTCAGTATCCTATCCTTGATACTCGACTAAAGGGTCATATTCATAGCTCTAACTCTCTTGGGCTTTACTTTTTCCTTTCTACTTAGGGCATCAGCCACCACGTTCGCCTTACCAGAATGGTAGCTTGTAGGATCGTTTATTTCATAACACGGTGATGATTCTTGTGATTGGGCTAGTTTCTAGAGAGAGAAACACATGAGAGAGATTTTCTAGAGAGAGATTTTCTAGAGAGAGAGTGTATGTGTTTAAAGTGAAAATGAAATTGACTAGCTTGCCTCTTCCAAAGTTGGAAGAGGCTTATATAGTTTTTACAAAATACCGGGTATTAGTACCCGACTTAAAACCGAAAGACATACGATTAACTATTAAACTACGAACTATTATAAACAATAATATATTAACTGGTGGAGCCGAGTCTTTTACTCATATCTAACAATCTCCCCCTAAGGGAGGTCACCCTTGAAAACACTAGACTTAAGCTCTTACAGCTTGCAGTCTTTTGATTCTTCATGTTACATCTAGTACTTTGTTGTAGTGATCTTTAGATAACAATTGAGCTTGTTCACTTTGACTTGTTTTGATTTTGATCATGAGCTTTCTTGAGATCATCAGCCAAACTTAATCTCTCATCATCTAGTAATTTATTGCCATCTTGTGCATTGTGTAAGATGAATATGATATCAGAGTTTGACGGAAGCTTTTGATCCTTTATGAGATCTTTCATACTTCTAACAGTGAGGTCGTGTTCTGAGCATTCGGTTATTAACTTGACATTACTGGAACTGGGTATCTCCATCTCCATCTCCATCTTTAAATGATCCTGTAATGAAACAGTTAGCAATAAAGAGAAAATTGATTTGAAAAATCAGTCTAAGTGTTAATTATGAAAATATTTTGTAACACTTCGATAGTTTTTATTGGTTGTCAAATGTTCAATAACCGTCAATTCTTATGCTGGAACAAGTTTGATCGGTAGAATCGCACCATCATTTCTTTCCAGTTGACACAAGTTTGATTCTTGTAGAATCGCACAAGTCACCTACCTAGAGTTGTTGATTGTAGGCTTTAGCAGGATTTCCTTTTCATAGTGAATCATTATATCACTCAGATGTTTTGGCAAATATACCAAGGATAATACGTAGGACTCTTAAATAACTTGTTACCACAGTGTGTTGAAAAGACAAGATAATTGGAAATGTGTCCTAACGAGATTAATTGATGATCTCTTGGCTCTAGACTCGAAAGTGCGCTTTGATTTTAGTGATCGGAGGCTGGAGCTGACTGCCACCTTTCAATACCGACTTACTCGGAGTGAGTGAGTCAGTAGATTACATGTTTAGTCTAGTGAGAATGAGACCCAAGTTTCTTTTTAAAAGATAACTCGAATGGTTTGGGAAGGGTTGATGCATTGCATCACTGGGTCCATGATGTATTTTCAATGTCAGAATCAACTTGTGATTCTGACGGCATATGTATTCAACCCGGTTTCTGCCTTAAGTGTATGGAGGGCTTCTTTTTTTTACACCCTTTATCTGTATAATCTTTTTTCATTCTCAACCCCGTCATATGCTTACCGATGACTCATGGACTAGCCACCTTCATTGGGTTATTCCAGTAACTAGCGCCATCTCAGTTGGCACTATCCCTTTGTTCTCAATTTACTCCTTTTAATCTTACCTAAGTACTTCTTACTCACTAGTGGATTGTCCCTAGGTAGATCCCTCCGGGTTCGGGCAAGATCCCTAGGAAAGAGTACCTAAACCTTTACCATCTATAATTCGATAAAACGTAAGTATCATGGTCAGTCTTTTGGTACAGTTCACCTTGCCATAAAATCACTATTGAAAAACTCAATCAGGTACTTATGATATAACTATCAAAGTGTTTAGTACCCGATTGTTTTTGCATTTCAGAAAAGCTCCCCCTCAACATGTGCATCGGTATTCGAAACTGTTTAGCACATGGGGGTGGAGAATACACCTTGAGAACCTTAGATGTATGATCATATTTTAGTTACAAGCTGTGTATGGAACATATTAATGCTCCCCCTCAATCGTTAAGGGTATGTGTTAGTGTCAGATATGATAATTTTGAAAGATTTTTTCGTTAAACTCAAAAACCTGGTTTTTTTTAAGTTTAATGAAAAACTCATGAAAGATTCATACCTGACACATAACATCAAATTCCATACAACTTAGAATGTACAAGATGTATGTTGCATTACCAATGATATTGATCTTAAGTCATTCACTTCTCTTGATTAGGTGGTAGCCCAATATTCTCTGAGACTTTTCCATCTCAGATGCATTCAGATTATGATCTTTTTAACTTTCTCCCAAATATCTCGATGACCTGTAGGTTTTTGTAGTGGAGGTGGTGGTGGTGGAAGTGTTGATGTTGTATCAGTTGTCTCTGTTACGCTAGAGGGAACATCAGCTGATGCAGTGAGAGCTCTAAAGATTTGGTTCCTTAGCTTCTTTTGTCTCTCCAAGACCCGGTTACACTTTCCAATCGGCACTCAGACATTAAATTTGAACAACACTCTTCCCCCTCTATACGATGACCCGTTTTCTATCGAAAGAGCTGTAGTCATTGATTGAGTATCAGGTTGTCCGAATTGATTGTTCAAACACACTTTTACCACCTTGGTTAAACACAAATACATTTTGAAGATCAATTAAGAAAAAATATTTGGTTATCAATAGGAGACTTCTCTTCCGAATTAAGTAAATGCACTGAAACGTACATTTAATCCCAAATGGCATGGATTTAAAGGTAATCCATGCCCCGAGTAAAAGTAATTACCCGTGATTAGGAACAGTTGTCCTTTCGACGATAATTCTTTCCTTCAAAGAGAACCGGGTTGCAATTTGAAGTCATTGCAACCATTTTTTTAATTCCAAATGACTTAAAATAATTTACCAAGTCTATTTTATGTACTTGTGTACAAAGGAAACATAAGGACACTTCATTTTACTACTTCATCTCTTCTTGAAGGCGTTTGGGGGTTTCAGGGGATCAAATTCTTCTTCCCAAGTCTTGGGTAGTTTAGAAATTCAAAAGGCTCTCTTGGTAAAGCCTTTTGGGAGGATATCTGTCCAGTGATAGTTTGTTTCCACGAAAGTAGAGTTCATCCACTCACTTTTCTACTTGCTTCATCGAATGAAATGGTGTCGTCTGTCGATGTGCTTAGATCGTGAGTGCTGGACATTGTTGCAGCTTAAAGCAATGGCACTTTTGTTATCACAGTACAGAGGAATCTTATTGAACGAAAGCCGGTAGTACTATTTTAGTGAGTTCTCTTCCAAGGATTTGAGGGCACAGCATCCAGACATTGCAATGTATTCCGCCTCTGTTGTTGAGATGGCCGTGCTTCTTTGCTTCTTTGATGACCAGCTAACCAATCTATCTCCAAGAAACTGAGCACTTCCCGACGTACTTCTTCTCGAATCCTGACATCCCGCATGATCCGCATCTGCATAAGCTGTTAGTGACATAGCATTGTCCTTCGGATACCAAAGACCCATGTTAATGGTTCCTTTTAGGTACCGAAAGATACGTTTGATTGCTTCAAGGTGCTTTTTGGTAGGCTTAGCCTGATATCTAGCACACATGCACACAACGAATACAAGGTCTGGTCTACTGGCTGTAAGGTACATTAGGGAGCCAACCATTCCTCTAAATCGAGTTTGGTCAACTGGAATCCCCATGAGATCCTCGTCCAGTTTCAATCGATCCACCATTGGTGTATCGACAGGGTCAGAGAGATCCATTCCATATTTCTTTAAGGTTTCGAGAGCATATTTTGCTTGGTTAATAAAGATGCCTCTAGGACTTTGAGAAACTTGTAGTCCTAAGAAAAATGACATTTGTCCCATCATTGACATCTGAAATTTGGAGCTCATTTCTTTGGAAAATATGTGACACGCATTATGATCTGTTGAGGCAAAAATGATGTCATCTACGTATATTTGAACAAGTAGAATATGTTTGCCTGATTTGCGTGTGAATAACGTTGGATCCACGGCACCCTTGAAGAAATTGTTGGCCAAAAGGAACTTTGATAGTGTGTCATACCACGCCCTTGGTGCCTGCTTTAGCCCATAAAGAGCCTTCTTCAGACGATAAACGTGAGTAGGATTATCTTGGTCTTCAAATCCTTCAGGCTGACTGACAAAGACTTCTTCTTGAAGATCACCATTCAGAAAAGCAGTTTTGACATCCATTTGGTAGATGATCATATTCTTGGTTGCAGCATTGGCAATGAATATTCTGATGGCCTCTATCCGTGCAACTGGAGCAAACGATTCTTCAAAATCAATACCTTCCTCCTGACGATATCCCTTTGCAACTAACCGAGCTTTGTTTTTCAGTACATCACCATATTCATCAAGCTTCACTTTGTAGATCCACTTGAGAGCGATAACCATAACATAGATTGGGCGAGGTACTAATTCTCATACTTCAAGTTGATCAAATTCGTGAATTTCATCTTGCATGGCTTGAAACCATCAGTCTTTTATCACGGCCATTTTGAAGTTCTTGGGTTCGACTTTGGACAGTTCAGTATGGAAACAGCACCACAAAGCATCAGATGCTAACTGTTTTCTGGTAGATACAGGACAAGAGGGGTTGCCAACGATGTTATCAAGAGGGTGTCTTTGGTCCATCTTCTGACATGATCTGGTGGTTGAGTAACTTGGTTGGGTTTAGTTAAACTAACATCCCTTGATGTTGACTGTACAGAACTAGGTTCTCCTGCAACAGGTATAACTGAGAGATGAAGGTCAGCTTGAGTAATTGAGGTGTCTTCGATTGTTGGTCAGCTGCAACACCTTGAGGTAGACTAGAGGAGGATTGTGAGGATGACAGTGAAGACTTGTTTTTTTTTTTTAGAAGGTGCATCTTGAGCAATCGTTGTAGAAACAGATGTATTTGTAGAAACAATTGGAGCGTTAACTACAGTAGCCGTAGGGACTGGTTCACTATATGTAGATTGATCAAAGTATTCATCGAACATCGGTTGGAATAAAATCTCCAGATCTTTATATTTATCTGTGGTGGAAGTATGTTGTTTGCAGGGATAGACGATGGGGTGAGCCCTGAATTGAGTTGTCCAGGGGTCATCATGATAGGCTCGGGTCCTGAACTGATGCGTACAGGAGCCATCCATTCCTCCAAATCGAGTTTTGAACAGCCTGAGTCCAGATACCAAAGGATGATTTGTACCACCTGCACTTGAAAACAGTCGAATTTGGAGGGTTTAGAATTTCGGATCCCAATTTGTGTTGGGGTCCTGTGTTAGCATGACACAGTAGTACAAGCACAGGAAGCCTAGTTAAAAGGTGCACAGTTATCCTAAGGCAAATTTCTTTCCTGGTGGGTCTCCTTTGATCAACCACAATTAAGTTTTCCTGACGGGAAATTTCTTCCTGTGGGTTCTCATTGATAACCAAACATTTGCAAATAGTTTAACCCGATTGCTTTCTAAAACATGGCTTGGTTCTTGTTCAAACTGTTATCAGATAGTTTGCCTTTTGGTTGCCAAATCTGCTTGGTCTTGTTCAAACTGTTATCAAACAGTTTGCCTTTTGGTTTCCAAATCTGCTTCCCTTTATTCAAGACAATTTTAACAGTGGGGGTAGCATTCACAGAGCTCAAAATATTAACAACACACATTTCATGATTTGCAGAATTCAAACATTTGTTACACGTTTTGCACACAGATTCAGAATTCGAATTAATTACAACATGCTTAGAGCTAATGCTAGAATCAACTCGATTCACTTTTGTCCAAACAGACTTATTTGTTCTAGGATGGTCTTCTACTTTCTTGTTATTCACACTCTTAGCTGGCAGGATCCTATTGTGCTTTGTATTGCTTCTAGGCTTTGATCCGCTTGCACGAGTGGAACTGCTTACTCCTGTAGAAGGAATCACCTGGACATTAGACGGTTGAGTTTTCTGGTGCACTCCATGTTTCTGTGTGTTATTAGTAGATGTACTACATGTATTAGTAAAAGTAACTTGCTTTTTCCTAGTTAAAGGGATAGAAGGAGCCTTGCTATCTCTTTCGGTGAATTCTTTTGGGCAAGTGCCAATAACATATTCTACCAATTCCTGAGAAAGCTTAGTGTATTGACAAGCATAGTTAAGTACATTATCTAGTGGTTTAACTACTCTAGCTTCCTCTACAATCTCCCTAACTGTTTCTACACTCTCCTTAAGATGGTTGATATAGGTTAAATGAGCATTCCTATTGTTCTTAAGGCGAGGAGGGATTGGTTCTACATCTATGGCATACATACCAGGAGCAAGGACTTTTGTTTTGACGGAACTCTAGCGGATTTTCAAATTGTTCTAATTGATCCTTAGATCCTCAATCTGTGTTAACAAGGAAGATGTCTTTTCATTAGTGGAAGCACGCGTGATCTGAATAGACTCAAAACAATTCCTTGTAATGCTGCTTCACCTCTTCTAGTTCTACTCTAACGCATTCATTTTGTTCAATAAGAGCAGTGACATCGTTAGCATTATAAGGCTCACAGTTTTTGTCATTCACATTCGAGATTAGAACTTTCAAGTCTCTAATCACGTTATCTTTTTCTTGAATCTGATTTTCTAGATTGTTAATCTTAAAAAATGAGTTAAAATTCAGAACATCCTGAGAAGTTTGTGATTTGTTATTGTCAAACTTTCTTTAGGATTTGATACTTCAATGCAAATTTGGTATTCCATTTCAGTTTTTGAAACATGTTTTATCTCATTTTGAACTTTAGACATCTCAGTTTCAAGATCTAGACAACGTGATTTTTCCACATCATACAACAGTTGATTCGACAAACAATTAGCAATCAGATTCTCATTTGCAATGAGAAGGTTTTTCCTTTCAATTTCAGCACATTGCTTATCCAGAGTATTCTGGTCCACTTCTTCATTCATTTGATTAAAAATTTATTCCATACTTGTAACATCTTTAAAGAGGGACGTTTTTTGAACTCTGCAAAGTGTTCTTTAAGAGTTTTGAAAATAGAATAACTTTAGTGATGTAACATCTTTTTGTTTGCTCAATACCTCTTTCCCCTTCTTGAAAAACTGTTGGGGGTGGTTATCTTTTTGAAAGTTTTGTCAATTCCGTAACAGTTGTTTAGTGTGTACATTAAAGATTAATCTTCACTTGACTTTTAGTTGGAAAGAACTCTAGGGCAGCTTGAAGGAGTATTGGGTGGATTCACTGTCAATTGCTGAAGTGGTTTTGGAAACTGTTGGTCTCAGCCTTTTTCCTGTCATCATTATCTATGGACCAAAATATCTGTTCTGGGGTCAGATTTCTTTGTGGAGCAAAGGTTGCAAGAAGGTTCTCCTTCGAGTAATCTGGGGGGGGCAATCCTAACTTTATTTTCCACACATAGAGGGCTTTTTATTTTCTCAAGCATTATTTTCCTAGTTATCTCAGTTTACTCCGGAGTATCCTCTGAAGTCGTACAACAGGGCGTGAATGAATGGACATTGACTATTACATGACCTATATAGAGGGCAGGTTGAACTTGCTTGTACGTTTGAGACATAGGGGATTTTTTTGGTAAGCTATCGCTGCCTTGTTCTTTTCATATTAAAAATGATTTTGCGTTTACATATCATGTGAACCGTTTGAGACAGACTGATTTGTTTGTATAATCTATCTTCAACCTTTCTGCTTTTAGCCTTTTAATGTTCTAAAAACTCTTCAGGGAACTTGTCTTCTTTTTGTTTTAATCCTTTTTCATAATGACCGCTTCTTTCTCCTCATTATCTTAGGATGGTAAGGTAGAACGAAGTTGCAATTGTGCAGGAAGGAAGTTCCGATTTGTAAAGAAGTTTCTTTTCGTTTCGGTCAGTGAAAATTATTCTCATTTGTTCAATCAATCTTTCATTCTCTATCAGTAAATTCAAACTTAGCCCGTTGTTCATACAACGACCGTTCTTTATATCTCGCAAAGTTCAGAAGTCAATGTGTCTTAATACTTTAACCTGCTTATTTGCTGAATACTAGTGGATACCATGTTCATGCATTTCATCGAGAATTGACATCAATGCATCATTTCGTACAGAAGATACATTACTTTGTATAACATGTTCTTCGTTGTCTTTCACACACTGATCATATGGAATAATATTACTATCACTGTATAGTCAGCATCAGAGTCAAACAACGTAGTCATTAGAGTTATTATTAGTATTATTTTTATAGTTCTAGTTGTGTCTGTACATCGCTTTGCCTCTCGTGATACTTCATGATACTCACCATATGATTACAAAGGTATCCTGTCTTGTACCCCTCAAACGGATTGTGAATCGAGGTCATTATGATGGCCCGGCGCTCATCGTGTATTGGTGGGAATCTTAGATGAAAGATTTTACCATGAACATGGTATGGTGTGGTGGGTTAGCATCTCGTAATGGCTTCAGTTGTGCGGCTGAATAGATGTTGAGTCGAATTTGCGGGCGGGGTCTTATGGGTCGGGGGTTTGTGGTTTGATTTCATGGGCATTTTCCTCCCTACCCCCCCCTATGCATTAATTGTTCTAGAGCTTTTGTCCCAAAAGGGGACATCGGGAAAATGGAGGAGTGGGGGGTGGAGGGGAGGTGAGACAAAATTTTGCGCTGCAAATCATGGAGGAATTGATTTAGGGGGGGGAGTGGGAACAGTGGATGGGTGGGCGACGCTGCGGGGCACCGACAGGCGTATGTTGGTCGGTTGTTGTGTGTGTATGAAGAGGTCACCATATGTTTGATCTGTGTGGATAGGGAGTTATGGTGAGGTGCGTATCGGTTACGATTAAGCGTGATTTCGAGGGGGGGCCAAGGTTGGGTGGGGTGTGGGGAGGGGGGGGTCACTCAATGGTAGAGAGTGGTGGGCGGGGGGGTGGGCACCATGGGCCTTGGGTGTTTTGATTAGTGTGCATCACAATTTCTAATGATTTATCGTTATTGTTCAAACTGTCTGATTGCGATGCATTCGACTCTGTTTTTATGTCTTACTTTTTTTTTTATTATTTGTGTTGATCTGTGAGGGCTTCTTACCCACCCAAAAAACTTTACCATGTTCATGGTAATATCTTTCATCTGAAGATTCCAATTATACGATGATGATGCGGGGCCATCATCTCCGGGCCATCGCAGGCCGGGCGGGCCCTATTCATATGCCGTGGCCATATACATCACATTATCCACAATGCAGCACATCATTTCATATGACTCGATATACTCCCACCGTTTGAGCGGTGGTACAAGATCATGTTACCTTTTGTAGTAGATTCATGTAGATCATTTTTTTTTTGGGCTATGTAGTTATCATGCATGATAGTTTACACGAGATGCAAAGCGGATGTTTACAATGACGAACTCCTGTTTTGTTGTGACTTTCTGATTGGTCTGACTATCCCTTATACGATTGTGATCGTGATAGCGATTAGTTAATATTATTCCATTTTTATAAATGATGTGTGTGTGATTTTATTAGTCTTGCTTATTGATCCAAGTGTGTTGTGAAATGACATTACGAAGGAAAGACATGTGTTTATATGTTATACAAAGTAATGTATCTTCTGTACGAAATGAGTGATTGGATGTCAATTCTCGATGAAATGCTCCCCCCCCCCCCCCCCCCCCCCCCCCCCCCCCCCCCCCCCCCCCCCACCCACCCCCCCCCCCCCCCCCCCCCCCCCCCCCCCCCCCCCCCCCCCCCCCCTCCCCCCACCCCCCTCCCCCCCCATCTCCCGTTATTCCGGCTCCTATTTTTGACTGCGCCACAAAGCCTCCCATGTCAGCAAAAATATAAGCAGGTTAAAAGTTGTTACATGACCACACTGACTTCTGAACTTGCGAGATATAAAGAAACTTGGTGGGTGTATGAACAATAGGGCTAAGTTAGAATTAAATGATAGAGAAATGAAAGATTGATGAACAAATGAGAATAATTTTCTCTGACCGATATCGAAAAGAAACTTCTTTTAAAATCGGAATTCATTTGCACAATTGCACACTTGTCTACCCTTAACCATATAAGAGACATGAGGGGAAGAAGCGGTCATTTTGATAAGGATTTTAAACAAAAAGAAGACCAAGTTCTTGAAGAGTTTTTAGACATTAAAAGGCTAAAAGACACGGTTGAGATAGATTTATACAAACAAGATCAGTCTGTTCAAACGGGTTACACATGATATGTAAACCAAAATGCATTTTTGATGAAAATGAACAAACTGTATCGCGATTGGCTACAAATATCCCTTATGTCTCACCCGTACAACAGCAAGTTCAACCTGCCATCTATAATGGTCATGTATTAGTCATGTCCAATTCATGCCCACGCCCTTGTTGTACATGACTCAGAGGATTACTAGTGAGATTCTGAGATAACTAGGAAAAGAATGCTTGTGAAAATAAAAAGCATACTTTATTGTGGAAAATTAAAGTTTAGGACTTGCCCCCCCGATACTCGAAGGAGAACAACCTTCTTGCACCTTGGCCTACCACAAAGAAATCTTGTTGACCCCCAGAACACGAATTTTGGTCCATTAGATAATTGGAAGACACGCGAAAAAGGCTGAGACCACAGTTTCCAAAACCACTTTCCCCATGTACAGTGTACCACCCAATAACTCAACCCCCCGCCTGTCAAGCTTGTCCCTAGAGTTCTTCCAACTACAAGTCAAAAAATGTGAACCGATTAATCTTTATGTACTCACACACTTTATACGGAATTTGACCCAAAACTTGCAAAAGATAATCACCCACCATTTTTACCAGGATGGAATTGGGGATGAGTTTCTAAACCTGAGCGTGGGATATTTTTTATCTTATATAGTCACACGCTCCTCAAATCACAGTACGTTTTAGATGTGTAAGGGGGTTTGGATGCATATTTTTTACGATTTGATTTTGTGTGGGTACTGTGCCTACGTGTGGTGACTGGTTTTCCTAGTGTAAAGTATTTGTGTGTTTGGGGGTGGGGATGTATAGGTGGTATAGATGTGGCTGTGTTTAGATCTCTAGCAGGAGTGTTCGGTTCGCAGCTGTTTTGGTGTGAGGGAGGGTTCGGTAGTGAGTGTGTGAGATGTATGTAGATCGGTTCGCGCTAGGGCACCCACACACGCATGTTGCGAGAGAGGAGCGTTGTTGGGTATGTAGGAGAGTGGTGTCTCTCTCCCCCAGCCCCCCCTCCTCGTTGTGGTGTCGAGAGTGTAGATTGGGAGAGGTAGTGTGGTGGGTGGTGATTTTGTCGCGAGGGGGTTGAGGGGGGAGAGTGATCTAGGACCCCCCCTCCCGTCTGACCCCGCCCCTCGCCGCCCACCCCTAGCGCGAGCGGCGAGAGGTGGTTGTGGTAGTTAGCGATATAGATATGTGTGGCACTGTAGAGAGAGAGAGAGACTCCTTCGGTCGGGAGTGAGGGGTTGTAAAAAAAAAAAAAAAACTTCTCATTGCAAATGAGAATCTAGATTGCTATAAATGTTTGGTCGAATTCAACTATTGTATGATGTTGGTAAAAAAAAAATATCACGTTTTTGTCTAGATCTTGGGAAACTGAGATTTTGTCTCTCTATCTAAAGTTCATAAATGTAGATATTTTCTAAAAACCATGTTTCATAAACTTGAAATGGAATACCTAAATTTGCAATTGAAGTAATCCAACACCTACAAGGAAAGTTTTTTTTTTTTGACAATAAACACAAATCACAAACTTCTTCAGGATTGTTCCTTGAATTTAACTCATTTTTTTAAGATTAACAATCTAGAAATCTGAGATTTTCGATTCAAGAAAAAAAAAAAAAGAAAAAATAACGTGAATTAGGAAGGAGACTTTGACTTTGACGGAAAGTTTTCTAATCTCGAAAATTGTGAATGACAAAAAAAACTGTGAGCCTTCTTCATAATGCTAACGGATGTCACATGCTCTTATTGAACAAAATGATGCTTGTGTTGTTTTTAGAGTTTAGTTTTAGAAAGAACTAGAAGAGAAATTAAGGAAGCACCAGCATTACAAGGAATTGTTTGAGTCATTTTTTTGTAGACTATTCAGATAGCATTGCTTCCACTAATGAAAAAGACCCATCTTCTT
Organism: Tanacetum coccineum; assembly: GCA_026074375.1. NCBI lineage: Eukaryota > Viridiplantae > Streptophyta > Magnoliopsida > Asterales > Asteraceae > Tanacetum > Tanacetum coccineum. Next base: position 21,594 of record BQNB010016463.1, read on the forward strand.
GTTAACACTGGGATTGAGGATCTAAAGGATCAATAGAAGGCAAATTAAAGTTGCCGCTAGAAGTTCTGTCCAAAACAAAAGTTTCTTGCTCGTGGTATATTGTATGCCATAGATGTTTTTTATAGATTGTAGAAAGAACCAAAAAAAAAAAATCCTCCTTCCGCCTTAAGAAGAACAATAGGAACATGCTCATTGAACTATTTCAACCCATCTAAGGAGGAAGAGGTTAGAAAGAAGTAGAAAGAAAGTCAGGAGTGTAGATAGAAAAGAAAAAGATAAAGAAGAGAAACAGTTATTTAGAAAGAAGAAAAGAATGAAAAACAGTTTAGGGGATTAGATTGTTTAGAGGAAGCTAGCTTTAGAGTAGTTTAAAAACCACTGGATAATTGTACTTAACTATGCTTTGTCAATACATAAGCTTTATCATGAATTTGTTGCGTTTTTTAGAATATGTTATTGGCCACTTTGCCCAAAAAAAATTCAGGAGAATCCGAACGGGAAATGAGATAGCCAAAAGCAATGAAGGAAGAAAACTTAGAAGAAGAAGCTCTTTCTGGTGCAAACCAAAAATTCAAAACAGGAGTTGATGGAATTAAGTACTTGAACGGGAGAGCTTGGATTCTGAAGGTAAATGACCCGAGGAAGGTTGTGATGGACGAAGCTCATAGATCGAGGTATTCGATCTACCCGGGAGCTGACAAAATGTACATGGATGTGAAGGAGTATTACTGGTGGCTAGGAATGAAGAAAGACATTGCCTTATATGTCGGGAAATGTTTGACTTGTACTAAAGTCAAGGCAGAACATCAAAAGCCATTCAGATTATTGCAGCAACCAGAAATTCTAGTGTGAAAATGGGAAAAGATCACGATGGATTTTGTAACAAAGTTACCTAGGACGTCGAGAGGGCATGACTCGATATGGGTTATCGTCGATCGGTTAATGAAGTCTACACACTTCCTTCCGATCCGAGAAGAATATAAGTTGGATAAGCTTGCTGAGTTGTACATCAATGAAATAGTGTCAATGCATGGAGTACCCATTTCTATTATCTTAGATAGGGATAGTCAGTTCCTGTCGTGCTTTTGGCGACTACTTCAGAAGGCCTTAAGTATCCAACTCAATATGAGTACTACTTACCACCCACAAACGGATGGTCAAAGTGAGAGAATAATACTAACTATAAAGGACATGTTGAGGGCTCGTGTGATTGATCTAGGAGGTAGTTGGGACACTTACCTACCTCTCGTAGAATTCTCGTATAACAACAGTTATCACACTAGCATTAAATGTGCACCTTTTGAAGCTTTGTACAGGCAAAAGTGTAGATCGCCACTTTGTTTTCTAAAGATGGGAGACAGACAATTGACGAGACTAGATGTTATTCAAGAGAATGTTGATAAGAACACGACAATCAAGGAACGATTGAAGACAACTAGGAGCCGACAAAGAAGTTATGCTGACAACCGCAGGAAACCCCTAGATTTTCAAATCAGAGACCAAAGTTCTTCTCAAAGTATCGCCGTAGAAGGGCATGATACATTTTGGAAAGCAAGGCATGTTGAACCCTCGATACATTGGACCCTTCAAGGTACTAAGCAGAGTTGCTTCGATAGCTTATCGTCTTGAGTTGCCGCAGGAGCTCAGTGGAATTCATGATGTATTCCACGTTTCAAACTTAAAGAAGTGTTTGACCAAAGAAACGCTTATCACCCCACTGGAAGAATTGCAGTTCATTGACAAGCTTCAATTCATTAAGAAGCCCTTGGAAATCATGGATCGTGAAGTCAAAAGACTGAAGCATAGTAGGATTCCTATTGTAAAGGTTTGATGGAACTCGTGAAGAGCTCCAGAGTTTACATGGGATTGTGAGGATGAGATGAAGCAAAAGTACCCGCACCTGTTCCCGAGCGTACAAACATTGGATAAGGCGAACTGAATTCCAAGACTGAATTCTTTCTAACGGGTTAGATTAGCAACCGTAGAGTCATTATGGCCTCCTAGACTTCTATTTAATTATGCAAATTTCATTTTGTGCTTGATGGATCATTTTGTGCTTAAATTGACGTTTTATTAGGAACCTTAGTTATAAGAATGCACCTTCGAACTAATGATCCTAGTTAACGGTCTTAACGACCAACGATATGTTCAAGATATTCTAAATAGTTAGTGTCGCCACATTTAAAAACTTAGTCTATTTTTACGTATAAACGTCTTTTAGACTTAGGGCATTTTATGTATACTTTTAACTAAAAAAAGAATGTGAAATACCAAAAATACCCTCACCATAATCAGCCCTTCCCCTAGCTAACTCTTGACACCTCATTTAGCACTATAAGTTAACATTTTACACATCATAGGACACTAATCAAGTGATTCAACACTTATAAGTCTTGATTTACACTTGTAAACTCTAGCCAACACTTTTCATCTATACTTTTGCCATATATAAACTCACATCTTCTTGTCATCCTTATTTCACACTTGAAAAATTTATAAAACTCTCTTGTTTCTCTCTAGTATAATCAACCAAGATCAAGACCACATGAAATCACCATCAAATTTTTTTAGTTAACATCAAGAAATCACATCACTAGATTACCTCTTAACTTGTATACAATAATCCACCTTCAAGAAACCATCAAGGAACTCATTTAGCTTAACCCTCAAGTCATTTTTTATATCTCATTGTTACGCCCAAATATACTCTATATATAATATAAGTATATAAGGATGTAAACAATTATAGTATAGTAAGTATTTTCCGTCGTATTTGAGAAACAAACTTTTAACCAAAGTTGTCTCAAAAACCTCCCGGGTCGTTTTTTCTCGGCGAGGTGCGAATTAAGAATCGGTTTAATTCGTGATCGCGTGATTTGAATAGTTTAAAAGATTTTGATTTTGATTTCTAATTCTACTAATGAAAACGAATAAAAAATGTAAAAACAAGTTAACAATAAAAGCATTTAAAGCACTTAAGAAATAAAGCACGAAAACGTAAACGAGAATTAATAAAACGCGACATATTATCCATTAAGGATATAGTACTCATGTCACGTCACTAAAAACATCTTACTGCAGAAGCGATCATTCGGGAATGTCACGATTCAGAAGAAGTACGTCTGCGGAAAGATGTCGCACTTTCTCTATCTCCCTTAGGAGCTAGTTGGTTAGCTGGATCATCAAAACGGAAGCAAAGTAAGCAAGGCCCTCTCATGATCAACTGAAGCGATACATTTGCACATGACTGATGTTGCTTGCCATCAAATCCTTTGGATAGCGAGATCTCAGTTAAAAAGACTACCGAAATCCCTAGACTTACTATTTGTCTTCAATAAGAGATACCTATTGATACTGAGTGCATTAACAAAAAGGCTATTGCGCTTTACCTGCTCTAACAAATGTCCACACTAACCGAAAGTTGTCTCAAAAAACCTCCCGGGTCGTTTTTCTACATGGGTCTTTGGTATCCGAAGGACAATGCTATGTCACTAACAGCTTATGCAGATGCGGATCATGCGGGATGTCAGGATTCGAGAAGAAGTACGTCAGGAAGTGCACAGTTTCTTGGAGATAGATTGATTAGCTGGTCATCAAAGAAGCAAAGAAGCACGGCCATCTCAACAACAGAGGCGGAATACATTGCAATGTCTGGATGCTGTGCTCAAATCCTTTGGATGAGATCTCAGCTAAAATACTCTGGCTTTTTGTTCAATAAGATTCCTTTGTACTGTGATAACAAAAGTGCCATTGCTCTAAGCTGCAACAATGTCCAGCACTCACGATCTAAGCACATCGACATACGACACCATTTCATTCGAGAGCAAGTGGAAAATGGAGTGGTTGAACTCTACTTCGTGGAAACAAACTATCAACTGGCAGATATCCTCACAAAAGCTTTACCAAGAGAGCGTTTCGAATTTCTACTCCCACGACTTGGGATGAAGAGTTTAACCCCTGAAACCCTCAAACGCCTTCAAGAAGGAGAGGATGAGTAAATGAAGTGTCCTCTTGTATCCTTTGTACATAAGTACATAAAAATAGACTTGGTAAATATTTTAAGTCATTTGGAATTACAAAATGGTTTGCAATTACTTCAAATTGCAACCCGGTTCTCATTTGAAGGAAAGATTGTCGTCTGAAAGACAACTGTTCCTAACAACGGGTAATTAATTTTACTCGGGCATGGATTACTTTATATCCATGCAATTTGGGATTAATGTACGTTTCAGTGCATTTTTCTTAATTCGGAAGAGAAGTCTTCCTGTTTGATAACCAAATAATTTTTCTTAATTGATTCTTCAAAATTATTTGTGTTAACCACGGTGGTAAAAGTGTTGTTTGAAAATCAATCCGGACAATTTGACACTCAATCAATGACTACAGCTCTTTCAATAGAAAACGGGTCATCGATTGAGGGGGAGAGTGTTGTTCAAATTTAATGTCTGGGTGCCGATTGGAAAGTGTAACCGGGTCTTGGAGAGACAAAAGAAGCTAAGGAACCAAATCTTCAGAGCTCTTACTGCATCAGCTGATGTTCCCTCTAGCGTAACAAAGATAACTGATACAACATCAACACTTCCACCACCACCACCTCCACTACAAAAACCTACAGGTCATCGAGATATTTGAGAGAAAGTTAAAGATCAGAAATCTCGAATGCATCATTAGTGGAAGACTCAGAGATATTAGCTACCAACTAATCAAGAGAAGTGAATGATTAAGATCAATATCATCGGTAATGCAACATACATCTTGTACATTCTAAGTTGTATGGAATTTGATGTTATGTGTCAGAGTATGAATCTTTCATGAGTTTAATGAAAAAATCTTTCAAAATTATCATATCTGACACTAACACATACCCTCAACGATTGAGGGGGAGCATTAATATGTTCCATACACAGCTTGTAACTAAAATATGATCATACATCTAAGGTTCTCAAGGTGTATTCTCCACCCCCATGTGCTAAACAGTTTCGAATACCGATGCACATGTTGAGGGGGAGCTTTTCTGAAATGCAAAAACAATCGGGTACTAAACACTTTGATAGTTATATCATAAGTACCTGATTGAGTTTTTCAACAGTGATTTTATGGCAAGGTGAACTGTACCAAAAGACTGACCATGTATTTACTGTTATCGAAGTTATAAGGATGGTAAGGTTAGGTACTCGTTCCCATGATCCTGCCAGAACCGGAGGGATCTACCCAGGGACTATCCACTAGTTAGTGTAGAAGTCCTTAGGTATGATAAAAAGGAGTAAATGTGAGGAAAAGGGAATAGTGCCGACTGAGATGGAGCTAGTACTGGAATATACCCAACAAGGTGCTAGTCATGAAGTCTCGGTAAGCACTGAAGGGGTTGAGGAATGAAAAAGAATTGTACAGATAAAGGGTGTAAAGAAAGAAGCCCTCCATACACTTAAGGCAGAAACCGGGTCAATACATATGCTGTCAGAATCACAAGTTGATTGCTGACATTGAAGACGACATCATGGACCCAGTGATGCAATGCACAACCCTTCCCAGCCATTCGAGTTTCTCTTGAAAGAAACTTGTCTCATTTGTCACGGAGACTAAACATGCAATCTACTGTCTCACTCACTCCGAGTAAGTCGGTATTGAAAAGGTGGCAGTCAGCTCCAGCCTCCGATCACTAATATCAAAGCACACTTTCGAGTCTAGAGCCAAGAGATCATCAATTAATCTCGTTAGGACACATTTCCATTTATATTGTCTTTCACACACTGTGGAATCAAGGTTATCTTAAGAGTCCTACGCATTATCCTTGTGATATTTCTAGAACATCTGAGTGATACGAAGGTATTCACTATGAAGATGGAAATCCTGCTAGAGCCTACATCAAATAAGCTCTAGGTAGGTGACTTATACGATTCTATAAGAATCAAACCTGTGTTAACTGGAAAGAAACGATGGTGCGATTCTACGTGAATCAAACTTGTTCCAACATAAGAATTGACAGTTATTGAACATTTGACAACCAATCAAAACTATCGAAGTGTTACAAAATATTTTCATAATTAACACTTAGACTGATTTTTCAAATCAATTTTCTCTTTATTGCTAACTATTTCATTACAGGATCATTTAGAGATGGAGATGGAGATGGAGATACCCAGTTCTAGTAATTTCAAGTTAATAATCAAATGCTCAGACACGACCTACACTTGTTATGAAGTTATGAAAGATCTCATAAAGGTGTCAAAGCTTCCGCAAACTTTGATATCATATTCTTCTTCACAAGTGCACAAGATGGCAATAAATTACTAGATGATGAGAGATTAAGTTTGGCTGATGATCTCAAGAAAGATCATGATCAAAATCAAAACAAGTCAAAGTGAACAAGCTCAATTGTTATCTAAAGATTACTACAACAAAGTACTAGATGTAACATGAAGAATCAAAAGACTGCAAGCTGTAAGAGCTTAAGTCTAGTGTTTTTCAAGGGTGACCTCCCTTAGGGGGAGATTGTTAGATATGAGTAAAAGACTCGGTCACCCCGTATATTTATTGTTTATAATAGTTCATAGTTTAATAGTTAATCGTATGTCTATCGGTTTTAAGCCGGGTACTAATACCCGGTATTTTGTAAAAACTATATAAGCCTCTTCTAACTTTGGAAGAGGCAATCTAGTTAATAATCTATTTTACACTTCACACACATGTTTCTCTCTCTAGAATATATCTCTATGTGTTTATCTCTCTAAATACTAGCCCAATCACAAGAATCATCACTTGTGTTATGATTTAAACGATCCTACATGCCATCAATTCTTTTAGTTTCATATTGTCCTCCCCACTTCTAAGTGTGTTAACTCTTAAGAGAGGTAGGTCATTAGACTTTTAGATGAAGCCTCAAACCTAGTTTGAGCATCTACATCCCCAATGTGGTTTCTTGGCACCTGGGACCACTACCTGAGCCAATTCCTTAAGAACTTAGCTCATTAAGTGTTTCTATGGATTGGGTCATAGTTTATGTTACCACTGTCCTGCTCTGCTTCAAATCTAGAAGCAGTAGTGGCAGCCCTTTCTATTCTGTCACCCAACTCCTTATGGACAGCCTCATCACCAACCTTTATAGGGGGACCACCAGACTGAGGTATCTTAGTGTCCTGACCTCTTTTGCCTAGCAGTACTAATTATCCTTAGCAGTATTAATATTTGCCTCAACAGTTTTAACTCTGTCTTCAATAATTATACAACAACATGCCTCTATTCATTACAAGCACACTAGAAAATACTAGATAGTGAGAATTCATGAGGATCCATATTTATGTATAACCCATGAATAGAAGTTAAGAACTGTTAAACCTACAAAACCAATGCTTGCCACCATAAAATTAAATCTGCTTACATCAAAAGCTTTAGTGAGAAGATCTGCAACATTATTATTTGTGTGTATCTTTACCATCTCAATTAGTCTCTTCTCATAAGAGTCTCTAATGAAATGATGTCTGATCTCTATATGCTTTGTTTTAGAATGATAAACAGGATTCTTGACAACACAAATAGCACTCTCATTGTCAACATAAATCTTTGTCTGCATAAAATTAAATCCATAATCCAACATCTGATTTTGGATCCAAAGCACTTGACCATAGCAGTGAGAAGCAGCAATTTATTCAGCTTCAGTAGTTGAGTTAGCCACCACAGTCTGCTTTTTACACTGCCAAGAGATTAACCTTGAACCAAGAAATTGGCAACCTCCTGTTGTGGATTTCCTGTCTAAGTTGGCACCTGCATAGTCACTGTCTAAAAAAGGTTCCAATGTAAGAGGAGAGTCCTTAGGATACCAAAGGCCTAATTTGGGTTGACCTTTAAGATATCTAAAGATTCTTTTTACTGCATTCAAGTAGGAAACTTTGGGCTGAACTTGAAATCTTGAGCAAGCACAAACTGAGAACATAATATCCGGTCTAGAGGATGTAAGATACGTCAATGACCCAATCATTGACCTGTATAAATGAACATCAACATCCTCACCATCTTTATCCTTTGTCAAAGCCTTGTTAGTTTCCAAAGGAGTATTAGCTGTCCTTACACTAGAAAAGCCAAATTTCTTCAAGATTTCACCAACATACTTGTCCTGGCTAATGAAGATCCCGTCATCTTTTTGCTTGACTTGTAAACCCAAGAAGAAAGTAAGTTCTCCCATTGAACTCGTCTGAAACCTATTGTGCATTATCTGCTCAAATTCATCACATAAAGACTTCTTAGTTGAACCAAAGATGATATCATCTACATAGAGTTGAAATAGTAGAATATCACCCTTGAGTCTCTTTATAAACAAAGTCTTGTCAATTTGTCCCCTGTGAAATCCATTATCCAGCAGATAGGTAGAGAGTGTCTTATACCAAGCTCTAGGAGCTTGATGTAGACCATATAAGGCTTTCTCCACTTTGTAAACTTTTTCTAGAAATTCTGGATCTACAAAACCTAGAGATTGGCAAACATATACCTCCTCTTCAATGGTACCATAGAGAAAAGCACTTTTAACAACCATCTGGTACACAGGAAAATTCATAAATGATGCAAAGGCTAAAAATATCGTGATTGCTTCAACCCTAGCAACAGGAGCAAAAACCTCATCATAATCAATGCCTTCTTCTTGTTTATACCCTTGTGCTACCAGTCTGGCTTTATTCCTTACAACTATTCCCCTTTCATTTTTCTTATTTCTATACACCCATTTAGTACCAATAGCCTTTTTACCACTAGGTAAGTCAACTAGTGTCCAAACCTTCTTAATCTTGAACTGAAGTAGCTCCTCTTGCATTGCTTTAACCCAACTTTCATAATCAAGGGCTTGAGATATCTTTGTAGGTTCATATTGATAAAGGAAATAAGAAAATAAGCAGTTCTTGAAATCTTTGTGATTTTTCCTTCTCTGCTTTTGGATGTAGCTAATCATAGCATGCTCTCCAGAATTCTTCTTTGTCATACCCCTTGTTTATACTGCTGACTTTGGATCCCTAATAATCGAAGCTTTAGGATGAATAGAGTGTACTCTAGTTGTGGGAATAGGACTGACAATAGTGGAAGGTTCCATGCTATTGAAATCAGCCTCTGCACCCACACTTTGATCAGCATAAGGAGTGTTGAGAGTTTCCAAGTCATGATCATCATAGGCATTGCCAAAAATGCCAGTACTTTGAATTTCATTAGTATCTTCCAATTCAAGCATTAGAGGATCATGAGGAAGATTAGCAACATCAATAGGAAAAGATCTACCAAAAGGAACAAATGATGGTCCATTTGATGGTTCAACAGGACTAAAAGTCCTGGATGCACTAGCAGTATTAACTGGTGTGCTAATAGTATTAAAATTGTTAGTACTGTTAGCTCTAGTAATCTTCTCCTGGCTGTTAAACTAAGCTTCAAACTCTTTTCTAATAGCATATGATTGCTCTATAGCCTCCTTCTCTTGATCCATCATCTTATCAAGAACATTCTTCAAGGCTTGATCATACTCACTTGCTGGTTCTTGTGTAGACTTTCTACAAGCATCATCATCAACTGTATAATCCTTAGCCTTGTCATCTGAGCTCTTGTAGTTTAAAGAGATAGATGACCATAATGGGAACACAATATATTGTTGAGTAGATACATGTGGATCCCGTTCTGAACAGATCTTTAACTCCTTAGCTGATACAAGGTTTAGTTGTATTGGATAAATCCAAGACAACTATGGTAGAAACTTTGATTGGGAATATCACAAACTATGCGGAAACTAGGTTGTAATACTAAGAAGAATAATAGCAATTAAATAAACATTGCAGCTTCAATATATTAATATGATTACTCTTAATAGAGATAGGGTTTACAACCTTGAAGCTATAACTAACTATGAGTAAAATGTGTATATGATGATTGTGTGGAGATTGCTATCTTTTCTCTACACCCTAGGACCTCCTTTTATAGTTCAAGGAGTCCTAGTAGGTTACAACACATTTAATACTTTCATATGTATTCTACATTAATACATTTTAATGCTTTCCTAATAAACCTTGTAACCTCCTCGTCATATTTAATACTTATTAATGCTTTCCATAAGTATAAGGAAACTAAATCATTTGAATATCAATCATGATCTTCATATCTTTGATCATATCTTCTACAATCTTCCATCTTTTGTAGAATCTTCATTATGTCAATTTAGTCCCTCTTGTTTTATTTAATTCAAACAGCATCAAGGAATCTTTAATTCCCAATAATCCTCCCCTAAACTTGATATTCATCTTGTTTAACATCAAGTTTTCTTGAATGAAATATTCCCAACAATCCTCCCCTAAACTTGATATTCACTTTGTTAACATCAAGTTTCTTCTGTGTAAGCTTCTTGATCATCAGGAGGATGTATCCAAACACTTCTTCACTTCTAATTGCTATTTGAAATCATGTTGTTCTTGTTTCTAGCATCATTTGAAGTCTCATCAATGAACGTAACCGTTGTATCTGCATCATCAATCATCCCCTGTTTGGATGCATCCTCACCCAAACTTTCTTCATTATTAGATAAGTGGTTTTTAAATTCTCCAAATCACGAACCATGGTAAGAAAATTGGTACAAAGAATCATCAATTCAATAAGTTCAAAACTATCCTCATCACTTTGAAGTGAATCAAAGAAATGTATAGTTTTTGGCAAACTACCAGCCATAAACGGATTTAATGATTCTTTACCGGTTGTCATTTGCCCCGGAATAGCCAATTCTTCATAATAAAACATGGTAAATTGATAACTATATAGTTTTGGGTAAACTATCAGCCATCAACGGATTTGAGAAGTCTTTACCAAGAGCTGTTTGCTTTGGACTAGCCAACTCTTAACTGTGAAGCATGGTGAGTTGAGAACCATATAGTTTTTAGCAAACTATCAGCTATCAACGGATTTAAGAATTCTTTACCAGATGCCGTTTGCACTGGAATAGCTAATTCTTAGTATCGGTTAGACATGGTGAATTGATTACCATTTTTTGTGTTAAAATGAAACCAACACCTGAAAATTCTCCTATCCCTTGTAGCTTGCCAATTCTCAAAACCACTATCCATAGATCAGGCTAAGAACAAACTATTCGATAACCAAACTGTGTGTTTTATCCGATATCACACAATGCTAGCAGTACAAACTCATTTTAATACTAGCAGTTTGATCAAAGATGGCAGTATTAATACCCTCTATATAGAGAGCAGCACAAACCTTGGTTTAAGGCCAACAGTAGTAACTGCTAAAATTTACCCCAGCAGCAGAAACTTAATACTGGCAGCATTAAAAATATACTAGCAGTATTAATCATACTAGCAGCACTAAGTATGAACTGGCAGTATTAACGTCTCCTGGTAGCACTAACTTACATAAGCAGCAGCACTAACCTTCAAAGATAAGGCTAGCAGTATTAACTACCATTGCCAGTATAAACATACAACTGGCAGTACTAATGTATAAAGAATAGTACTAAGTACTCATAAGCAGTACTAAGTATAAAGCTGGCAGTACTAACTTCATACCCAGCAGTACTAATTCTTCCCTTTGGCAGTATAAAGTGCTCCTTCCTCCCATACCTTTTGAGACACTTTTTAACATCAGTAAATCACCAATATTTACGATCACCGGCAGTATTGTGTCATGTATCAGTAGTAACAACCAACGAGTAGTACAAAACATATAAGGATACCTTTTCTTTTTTTCTTTTTTTAAGTATCCAGACGACACCTTTTTAGCGACTCTTTTTCAGTTGCTAAATTGTCACTAATCCTTGTCATAGCAACTCGTTGAAGACTACACCTGCTGTATCTTTATCATTGTTGTTTATCTGCTATAGCAGCATCAAAATTACAAAACCCACAACACTTCCATTGAACAACAAAAGCATGAGCATTACCAATAGCCTTTTGTCACCATAATACTTTATACAAGCACGACAACAATCACAAACCAACTGCTTTTAAAACTCACGCTAGCAGTACTAAGTTCTCTGTACTAGCAGTACTAAATAACAACTGGCAGTACTAATGTTACTAGCAGTACTAATACATATCAGTACCATTGACATAAACTTTCAAGTGTTGCCCTTGCTGATTACGCCATCAATATTATAACCATGCAGCCAATCCCATGTTTACTTTTTGCAAATCTAATCAGATATGTACACAACAACCTGATGTGACTTTCAAACACACAAACCATATGCATACTACTCTTTAACCTGTTGTGATAAAAATTATAAACCTTCTTCTTAATCCCTTAAGTTTCTTGAACCTTCTGTTTAGAGTTTGTGAAAAGCCCTAGTTTTCTAGAATATCTTAAAACATACAACAGCAACAATATGAACGACACCAACTATCTTTTCCATCTAACACTTTTATTTGCTTTTCCTGTAAAAAGTTAGTCCATAAAGCACAAAAATACAAACCACATTAATACATAATCACACTCTCTTTATGAATTGCCCTGCAATAAGAAAGTTAGTGTCTTTTGAAGTCCCAACCCAGAACAGACTTGAACATGCCTAGTGCATCAACATAATCATATCTTGTCAGGGTCTTTGATGCACTATTGGATTTAAAAACATGGTCTAATTCTTCATGTTTTGGTTTCTAAACTCAGCTAGCTGAGGCCTTAACAGTATTAACCTCTGCTTTTGGCCTAGCGATATTAACCCTTGTACTCTTAACAAAGGGTCTTTTAATAGATGAATATGATTTATAATAAGAGTATGTTGTTGGCATAGCATCATTCATTATTTTTCTGGATTGAGCAGTACTAACTGATTTGGCAGTATTAAGTGATACTAGGCCTGACTTAGTTAGTATTGCTTGTGGAACTATATTACTTTTTGGATTGGGGTGAGAAAATATACCAAAGTTCTAGTGATTCACCCTCTTTGAGTTGTTCCGTACTGGTTTAACCTGTTTTTGATCATTAATCTTTCTCATGTGTTTACAGGTATAGTGCATGTGATCAAAACTACCACATACATAGCAAGCCTTATTGTTAAACTTAAAATTTTAACCTAATTTCTGAGTCACTATACCATTCCAGTTTCTTTTATTTCCTCTAGGGCTCTTATTGTTTTTCCTAGGGTTTTCTGCTTGCCTAATAGTTTCATTCCTAGTATTAACAAATTCAATCTTTTCAAAGCTAGGTTTTACCGTTTTTGTTACTTCCTTAGGTTTAACCACAATCTCATCATCTTCACTGTTAGATTCCCATTCCTCAATGATGGGTTCACTCATCCTAACAGTTTCAATTTTAGGCATTTCTACTTTGTCATTACTAGTTTTAGAATTACTTGTTTCAACTTTAGACACACTAGTAATTGTTTCACTTACTTTATACTCTTTTGCACCATCATGCCCAAAACCAGCTTTATCATTAGTACTCAATTGACTATTAAGCAGTGTATTAAGACTTTTAGAAGAAGTTTCAAATGATTCTAATTTTGTTTTTAATTCTTCTTTTTCTTTTACAGCTTCTGCTAATAGTTTTTTATGATGTGTAAGTACATCAGTTTTGTCATCTAAATCAATGCACTCTTCCCCTTTTTGTCATAATCAAATAGGAGTGCATGTAGATGGTAAAACAAATAAACAAAAATAAGCTTGGTCACCCTCTGCTCTAAGAGTAGTTCACGCTATAACAAGAATAAAGAAGTTTGAAGTAGAAGAACAACCATAGGAATTTTACTACTTTTCTAAGAATAAAGAACAATATGTCATCTGAATGTTAAACGACGTTTAAGCTGTGATATAGGAATTGACTAAATCTGAAGTTATTTGTGCTATGGGTCAGCAATGTTATAAAATCACTGCTAATCATGATGTATGTGATGCTTAATATGTGAATGACATGAATTCTCGAATCTCTGTGTGCAATCTCACAAAAGTGCAATTTGTTTCAAATAACTGAAAATCACAAGAACAAAAGTCAAATAGGTACAAAACCTAGAAAGTATGGGGTCCAACGAAGACTTGCTTCGTCTCAAGCCTAGAAACCTAAGAATTTTTGCTCAAGTGGTCACCACTGGGAAGACTTTTTAGACATTTAAGAAAAAGTAATCTCGCATCCAATCTGCATCTGAGAGTCAATCTGACTAGCTCCATATGGTGGAAATGAGCTTAGTACTTTTACTTCTAACCCTACTTAACCTAAAATCAAACGTTTCCAAATTCTAATCTTCCATTCGATGGCAGGTATCCAAATTTTGTTTTAATGAGTTTGCGTCGACTCGGGTTGCTCCAAGCAATAGACCGGAGAACCTAAATGCTTCTCATTCAATTTTTCGTCTGAGGGGAAGGTTTTTTGGGAACCGTTAAGCTTTGGAAAAAGATCATGTTGCTGTTTATGCAATCTCTTGAGGATTCGTTGATCTTCATGGGGAAATATTTGTGATCACCAAGGGTTTATTTTCGTCTGAGGGCTATAGGGCACAATCTGTCTCTCTCTAGTTTGGGGCCCCAAGTTTTGAGTGATTCATGATTCTTAGGAGGTTGCTTTCAGAAGGAACAACTATGTTTTTGTCAAATCTAGAAGGAGTTGATTTGTTTTAAAAGGAAACCGTTCAACAAATCTTTACGACCATCAATCTCCGATGAAATGGCCTCTTCATCCCAAGATTTGCCTCATGGATCGAGCAACTTCTACCTAAGTCATGTTTAGGCATCAACGTTATCCCAACCTCAACTTTGACGAAATACCTAAAAATGACCTTGCCAAAAACATCTTGTCACGGTCTTGGTCTTCCAAAATTTAAATATCCATAAAGAACATACTTGTGTTCCGTCTGTGAGCAAGGAAAAAGCAAAAGGGGCGTCCTCACCCACCCAAACCAGTTCCAAATTCTAAGCAGAGGCTACAAACCTTCTTTCAAATGGAATTTGTGTGGTCCAAGAGAATTGCTAGCATAAATTGAAAGCGAAATGTTTTGGGTAATTGTGGTATTGCTTCTCGTTATATCTGGGTACACTTTTCTCAGAATCAAAAGATGAAGCTCCCAAGAAGTGATTAAACTGAAGCGAATTACTGTCGCCCATCTCAGTTGGTTCTTCAGTCACCTGTCACATAATCATAAATGAACCGACAACGGCACAAATTTCAAAAAATCCAAATCCTTAAGAATACTTTGATAGTGTTGGCATTCGTTCTCAACCAAGCGATCTTTCTGTCCGAACATATGTCCTCAACAAAATGGAGTAGTTAGAACGAAAAAAATCGGACGTTGGTTCGAGGAACGCTAGAAAATGTTTGATTTCTCTCTGGGCACCGTTATTTTATGGGCTGAAGCGATTGCTAATTAACGTGCTTCACTCAAAACTCGCGTCCATCATTCACCGTCGATTTAACAAAACACCATACGAGCTTATTAACGGCAGAAAACTAGATATCTCCTTTCTACATGTATTCGGGGCTCTCTGTTATCCCAAGAATGATCGTGAGATATTGGAAAGCTTGGTGCAAAAGGTGATATTTGGCTTTTTCATTGGATTTCATTCTGAGCTGATTCCTGTGCTACACAGGGGTTTACAACCAGTCACAGGACAAAAAAATCATGGAGACAATGAATTTGAGAAGTGACTCTTTTTTGATGAGCGTTCAGCACAATCGCTCTTTTGAACAAAAGGCAAGTTCAAAAACCCTGGCTTTCAAAGCATGACTTCTAACACAAATCAGTTCAGGACCATCGATCTTACTTATGCTGCCGTCAACAATAACAGGCTCAAAAAAAAACAACTGTAAAGTGAATTGGAGGAACTGTTCGAAAGCTATGTATGAGGATTATAATTGGTGGTCAAGATCGTCATCTGCTCCAAGAACTTCTCCGGCTAGCTCAAATCACCTCAAGTTCTTCAGACTCCAACGGCAACTACAACAACAACAGCAACAACACCACCGACAAACCAACAAATTCATACCTCTCAAGCTACAAATTTTCCCAAAATACTTCACACAGGATGTTGAGACGAACTTGAAACCAACACAGTGTTTTCAAGCATCAACCGCTTACAAAAAAGCGTGACAATGTTCCAAATGCTATGTTTTCAGATGAAAATACTTTGTAAATCCCTTTGCTACTTCCATCCATAAGTGATGCTGAATCTTCATCCTCAAATAAAGTGGAATCCATCGAAACAATGCATAACTTTTACCAACATACCCCAGAATTTCACTAGACTAAAGGATCACGCCCCCACTCCTCTGGAACAAGTGAGGAGTCTGGGTAGAACGCCTTGCTCTGACACTAGATTTTTGACAAGGAAGGCAACTGGATCCGTGGTGACATGTGTATGTACGCATTATCGTTAAGCACTGTGAAACCAAAAGAATGTCAAAGAGGCTCTGACCGAGACCTGCCATGATTGAAATCAATTCAACTAAAGAGCTGTCTTTCAATTCAAAAGAGGCTGATGTGTATGGGTGTTTTGTTATTTTTCCTCTTCCCGGATGAACATAAAAAAACCTCTTCCGATGAAATGGTTATTTCAAAAACAAAGCAAGAATGAGAGGAGAACAACACGGTCATGCCCGAACACAAGTCTCGATCTAGTTGAGAGAGGTACCAATGAGCCAAGAAGGCAGGAAATAGATTTTGAAGAATCCTCCTCTAGTTAGCTAGAATGTAAGCGTATCCAGGATATTTTGCGGCATATGCTTGTCATGCACAATCGAGTCATAGTGTGTTATTGCAAATGGACGTGAAAACGTGGCTTTCTGTGCATGTTACGCTAAAAGTAGAGACTATGACGTTGAGTCCCACCTGGAAGGTTTCATCTATCTTTTGCGCGATCATCCAAGCCATAGTCTACAATGTTAAATAAGTACAATATGGGTAAAGCAAGCAACCAAGGCATGGTACGATGAATTGTCAACATTTCGTCCAGACAGAATCCACTTCCGTCAAATAGGCACACTCTTGTGATCCTATACTTGGTTTATAAGACGCTTCACCGATGACATCTTAGTGTTACAGAAGGTCGTACGTTGATGATCTATTACATCTTTGGATGATTCTACACACCACTCTTGGTACTAGCACCAACTTACTTCTGACCTCATGAAAAAAGCCGCTTCGAAGAATTGATCGAATGATGCGGGGAAATGAATGAACGTTTTTCCTATGTTTACAAGTTAACCAAAGTCCCATCCCGGTATACGCATCTTTTATATAAACCGAGTCTAAACTTACACGTGTTTCAGCATTCCTTAAAAAATATGGAATAAGGAAACAGGTAGACATCTCCGTTGGTACTTGCCCAATTGGAGATCAAAGACAGTAGCTTGATACCTTGAGAGATCAAAAACTGGGTCACCCAGTTTGATGCATGGTACCAAATAGTCGTAAAGCGCATGATGGTGCCCTAAATGTATCTTGACGTCTATTAAACCGGGTACATTGTACAGCATGGCTACTTGTTTTATGGTGCCACGATACCCAGAGCAGTAATCTAAGCCGCCTTCAGAGGACTATAGCCAGCGCGGGTATCTCAACATATATATAGCATTCTAACACTCTTCGACACTGTGAACACACTTTTTCTAGTAGTTCACTTTATCAGATCTCAACGACAAATGTACACTGTACTACATACAATATAATACTCAGCGTGTTCTATTCTGCACCACCATATATAGCGTGAAAGTGAGATCTTCTTATGGTGTTCTGATCATTGCGAGAGATCTCTTATTGGCACGCGTCGAGACTTATCTCAACATTATATAGGCAGGTGTTGTAGACTGACTATGCGGATTTGCATTGAGCATCATTCGCTGACACACCTTTTTTGGTGGTTCTAGCATGATCGATATATATCCGGTGTCGAGGTTGTCTATACTGCACTATACTACTCTTCAGTCTTGGGGTGTCGTCCAGCGTGATTTCTAATGCATCTTAGTCTAATGTCATAGACTGCCACGGTGTGATTATCCTTCAAGAAGTGAGAGACAATACTTCGCTCAACTCTGTGATACCTCTTGGTGGACATATACACAGAGCGGCTATAAGTCATCCAGGCTATGAGAGCAGGTCGCTAGAATCAATCTCATAATATCTCTATCCTTGATGTGCTCAATCCTTTGGATGCGGACGACAGATAACGGACGTGCAGGATCTTTGTTACTTATCTGATCTCATTTAGAGGGGTGAGAGTAGATTAGTCAGAACTCACGACTTATAGAGTGATTACCTCTCGAGCATTCACTCTAGTTGCAGATCTCAGACTAAACGGATCAGACACGAGAGGCGAAAGGGGGGATGAGTAAGGAGGGTGTGGGTGTGGGGGTCATTGGTCGACACACACGCGACGCGAGTTTGTCAATGACATTCTTTCCTTGGGACCAACTACCAGCATACAGAAACACATCGAGCGAGTATTTATCGCGAGCGCGGTTTGGGTACGGTAGCAATGACCTCTAGTGTGGACTAGTAGAGCATAAATGATAAAGCGATTGTGTTGAATTTATCTCTGAGCGCGCAACAATACAGTGTATAGAACTGATTGAACTGTATTTCGTCAAGACGGATTACAACTGGCCGACAAAATTAATCTATACACTGTTTTTGGCACCTCTCTTCACACTCTCATAGGGTGCGCTTATCTTTTTGGTTCTTACGTCTCATGTCTATTCCTTCTTAGAGAGGTGATTGCGACAGCTACAGTAGTATGAGAGTTTATCTATATTCGCGCTCTATATTGAGTGTATGGCATCTAGTTTATATCGGTATTCTTGCATCCACACAGTACTACCGATTATCTACACTATGCTTCTGTGGTTTTAGCATTCTCCGCGCGTCTCTATACTAATGAGTATCTTCGTCTTAGTGCGAGATCTCATTTTTTGAGCTTTTCTTATCTATCTCTGAGTCTAACTAAATACAACACAATATACGACAAGTCTTCTTCTGAAACCACACTAAACCACATGATAGACAATTGAAACACTCAAAAACATATAATATAGTAACCCTCAAAGAGCATCAGATCTCCGAAAAACAAACAAACAACATCTCTTATTTCAACAACAACATTATCGCGATAAAAGTAAAATCTTCGTCACAGAGCATGCTACGTCTGCATAGTGGACCGCATACAGACTAAACTACACATGACACTATCTACTAGACATCGCAGAGACTCGTTGATTCCTTGATTCAACCTATTTCACTACCTACGTCAAGGTAAAAATATTACTATGCGACACAAAATGTTTTCATGATGGCGTAGGTAGACATACACATCTTCAAATACCTCTCTTTTTCAACATAAGAGCAATTAAGTCATCTCAGTCTCGATGTTTTTCTCTGACGACTTCTGCTAAGTAAATGTCACTTACGCACTTCTAATGTCTGCATTACCTCTAACAGAAGGGTAAATATCACATCTACACCATAGTCTACTGATTTTTTAGTCTGCGATCTATAACAGACCGTAGATTCATATCGTATCTATATTAATCAGTACTTCCAGCGCTTCGGTGGTGACACACTTGCTCAAGTGCAACATCTAAGACAAGCAACTGTCTCTTCTTGTGTGACTAGATCTCTTCACATCAAGCAAGTCAAGTGGTGCTATCACAAGGAATAAATGTAAGGTGATACAGAGTGGTTACACATCTGACATACAATACAATCTACTCACGAAACTCATTTTTTGTTGAGCAAATTTTACTACCGCATAGCTATACCACTACTACTAAAGAAAGCGCATAAATCATAGTCCCATCAGATTCTAATCTTGTCACAAATGAGGAGTGTGCACGCTCAACACTACACCGCGACATTCTCATCAAGTCTGATAGTCACAGTCTACGAGTCTCATCATCGATGAGATCGTGTTACGAGTAGACTCAGATCTAATATACTTGGTCAGATTATAATATCGCGTTGATCGTGCAGGAGGAGCAGTCTTCCGGATATTCAGTCTCCCCAGAACTTTTGTTCACAGATAGGCTCACTCTTCAAACATGTCACGACTTCGAGTGTTAACACTTGTCTGATGTTCTCTAGATATGCAGAGTAATTTGTGTCAAAAATTTACCTCACACTGACGACTTGATTCAATATCTCTCTTAGAATGATGTACGTATGCACAGGAGCGTGATTCTGGCTAACATGTGGAGGAACACTCTACGGACTAATAACTTTATACGAAGTTACACATCGTTCTACAGACTGACATAAGGAGGCTGGTCTCCAAAACCATTGACGACGCGACTAGAATAGCGTAGACATACGACACTCTTTACTCACATCAATATGGATGACAACTAGGTGTCTGTAAATCTATATAGAGTAGTTTTGTTTGAGCTTCTCTCTTCATGAGATCACACACAACACAAATCATTGGAACTATCAATGGTGAGGATGATTCTTAAAGACGTGGAAGTATGGAAAGGTCGTTTTTTAAACGCGCAGGAGGGCAAGACCAACCCCCCCCTTTTGAATGGATTATAAAAGCTCTCGCATACAGGCAACATTTGTTGAGTGGAGATTTAGATTTATTGTTGCATTATAGTGAGTAAAGAGTGGGTGTTCGTATTTTTATGCATTCAAGTTATAGAACCCATTATTAGTTTGCCTTATTGAGTTAGAGCTTTTTTATTAGTCTTATTTTAGTCTTGATTGTAATCAAGAATTTTGGAGCTTATTAATTAAGAGTTATAAAGGATTGGCGTTTTTATGTGTGTAATGCTTGATATATTTTTTAATGCTTATTTTCTTTTTAATGCGTTTATATCTCATATCTCTTTCTCTCCTTTTGCTTAATTTCCTTCTCATGATGTCTCTAATGTTTCTCATACACGTAGATTTAGATCCTTTCTCATCCACAATGCGAGCGCGGTTTTAGATGACCCTTTCATGCGTTAATAATCTGCACATATACGAGCTCAATCTGTTATTACTCATGGAGTTGTAAGGCGGCTAAAGGTTAGGTATATTCGTTCCTGATCCAGCCAGAAACGGAGATTTCTACCCCGGAACACTCCATTAGATAGATTAAGAAGTGCCTAGGTAGATTGAAAAAAGGAGTAAAAGTGATGAATAAAGGGATTAGTGCCGACTGAGATGGAGCTTGACAGTTGCTGAGGAATATTCACATCTCAACAAGGTATCTTTAAGTCGCAGCGAGTCTCGTTATAGTACACACTTAGAAGGGGTTGAAGTAATGGACTAATGTGGAGCTATAGGTAAGGATAAAAGATGGCTCGACAGTCAAAGAAGCCTCTGGCGCGCATTACACAACCATAAGCGAGAAACCCTGGGATCAACATGCTCATACACATCCTATCTGGTAATCACCCTCAAACTCGATATATGATTCTGCGATATGTCTGACTAGATCCAATTCATTTACATGGACCTCAGTGATGCAATAGTCACACACCCTCACTTAGAGCCACTCTCAGCACACACTCGACATCAATAGATTCGTGTTTCATTTCTCACGGAGAATCAACATTTCTATACCGGCTACATCTCTCATGTCCGAGATGTTAATAGCAGTAAGTTATGCCTGACAGCATTAACTTATGCCTAACAGTAGTAAGTGTAGTCTTAGCAGCATAAACAAATACGGGCAGCATTAATGTAAGCCTAACAGCATTAACTTAAGCTTAGCAGCATTAAGATGAAGCTGAGCAGCATTAATATTAAAGCATCAATAATCACCTCAATTTCATCCCAAAAAGCATCTCAGTCTCTCTTTCTGTTTTTAAGCTCACAACATCTCTTATTTCTTTTGCTCACCAATTCACTTTGTCTATTTTTTTAAACACACAGCTCTCTTTCTGTTTTTGTACTCACAATATCTCTCAATTATTTTTGCTCTCCATTGCACTTTTTCTATTTTTATCACACAACTCTATTTCTGTTTTTGGCTCACCAAACTTCTCTCTGTTCTTTTATCCTCACCAAAATCTCACAAATAACAGACAATTATGTACAATGTGCCATCAATTATGTTAGTTTCATGTTGTCCTCCCCACTTCTAAGTGTGTTAACTCTAGAGAGAGGTGGGTCATTGGACTTTTAGATGCAGTCTTAAACCTAGTTTGAACTACTGCATCCCCCATATGGTATCTTGGCACTAGGGACCACTACCTGAATAAATCCCCTAAGGACTTGACTCATTAAGTGTGCCATGGATTGGGTCTTAATTTATGTTACCACTGTCTTGCTCTACTTCAAAGCTAGAAGCAGTAGTGGTAGCCCTTTCCATTCTGTCACCCAACTCCTTATGGACAGTCTCATATGCTATAAGATTGGTAGAACCACTAGACTGAGATATCTTAGTAGCCTGTCATATGTTTGACCTTTGCCCAACAGCATTAAGTGGCACTGGCAGTACTAACATTTGCTCACCAGTACTAATATTAGCCGTAACAGTTTTAACTTTGTCTTCAATAATTATACACCAACATACCTCTATTCATCACAAGCACACTAGAAAGGACTAGATAGACATGTGTGAAATCATGAGGATCCATATTTATGCATAACCCATGAATAGAAGTTAAGAACTGTTATCCATACACATTAACCTCCCCTCAACTAATGCAGCTACAAATTTAGCATACCAATGCTTGCTACTTGAAAATTGAATCTACTTACATCAAAGGCTTTAGTGAGAAGATCTGCAACATTTTGATCTGTATGAATCTTTACCATTTCAATCAGTCTCTTCTCATAAGAGTCTCTAATGAAGTGATGCCTTATTTCAATATGCTTTGTTTTAGAATGATAGACAGGATTCTTGACAACACAAATAGCACTCTCATTGTCAACATGAATCTTTGTCTGCATGAAATTATATCCATAATCCAACAGCTGGTTTTGGATCCAAAGCACTTTACCACTGCAATGAGAAGCAGCAATATATTCAGCTTCAATAGTTGAGTTAGCCACCACAGTCTGCTTTTTACACTGCCAAGAGATTAACCTTGAACCAAGAAATTGACAACCACCTGTTGTGGATTTCCTGTCCAAGCTGGCACCTGCATAGTCACTATCTGAAAAAGCTTCCAATATTAAGGGAGAGTCCTTAGGATACCAAAGGCCCAATTTGGGTTGACCTTTTAGATATCTAAAGATTCTTTTTACTGCATACAAATGGGAAACTTTTGGCTGAACTTGAAATCTTGAGCATGCACAAAGTGAGAACATAATATCTGGTCTTGAGGATGTAAGATACATTAATGACCCAATCATTGATCTGTATAAGTGAACATCAACATCCTCACCATCTTCATCTTTGGTTAAAGCCTTCTGGGTTTCCATGGGAGTACTTGCTGACCTTATGCTTAAAAGGTCATATTTCTTTAGTAGCTCTCCAACATACTTGTCTTGACTTATGAAGATCCCATCCTCTCTTCAAAACGCAACCTGTAGTCAAAACGCAACGACCAAAACGCAACCTCTAGGTCAAAACGCAATGATCAAAACGCAATATGCTTTCTTTACCCAAAACGCAACCAAGAATGTCACAGACGGTCAAAACGCAACGACGAAGATACGAACTTTTTCACCTAAAAACCCTTAAAAATCACCCTTTTGAACGTTTTCACTTGGTTTCTTTTGCACAACTTGGTCCTAGAAAGATATAACAACTATAAAAACACTAACTTTAACATCACAAACATGAGAATCAAAGAGTGTCAAGAATAAAACCATAAACCTTCTAAAACCACACTTTTGATCTAAACTAACCAAGGAAACGCACACACAATCTAGCTAATCATCCCATGTGCTCTGATACCAATTGTAGTAATCATGATATCATAACACAAGCAATAGATGATGGGTTGGCTAATTAATCTTAGAGAGAGAAAGATGTTTTTCTAGAGAGATAAAGTACAAGAGTATGTGTTAGCATGAAAAGAACAACCAACCCCTTCCCATGGGTGGGAAGGGGTATATATACAAGTATTGTGAGCATTATGGGCTTGGGTATTGGCTTACACTTGGGTAAAAGACCCGGCCCAATACCGTAAACCATACGCTTACTTTCTAACTACGAGCTATGCTATACTAATGATACTCGGGGGTGACCAAGTCTTTTTCATAATCCTAACAATCCATCTGATACACAAGAAAGTTCATGAATGATGCATAGGCTAAAAATAACCCGATTGCTTCAACTCTAGCAACAGGAGCAAAAACCTCATCATAATCAATGCCTTCTTCTTGTTTATGTCCATGTGCTACCAGTCTGGCCTTGTTTCTTACTACTATTCCCCTTTCATCTTTCTTATTTCTATACACCCACTTTGTTCCAATAGCCTTTTTGCCATTTGGTAAATCAACTAGAGTCTAAACCTTCTAAATTTTGAACTAAAGCAGTTCCTCTTGCATTGCTTCAACTCAACTTTCATCATTAATGGCTTGCGATATCTTTGTGGGTTCATGTTGAGAAAGGAAACAAGCAAATAAGTAGTTCTGGAAATCTTTATGATTTGTCCTTCTTTTCTTTTAAATGTAACTAATCATAACATATTCTTTAGAACTCTTCTTAATCTTTCCCCTTGTTTGAACTGGTGACATTGGATCTCCTATAATATAAGCTTTAGGATGAATAGAGTGTATCTTAGTTATGAGAATAAGACTGACAACAGTGGAAGGCTCCATGCTATTGAAATCAGCCTCTGCACCCACAACTTCATCAGTAGAAGATGTATTGTTATGTTCTAAGTCATCATCATAGGCATTGCCAAAAATGCCAGTTGTTTGCATTTCAGCAGTATCTTCCAGTTCAGGCATAAGAGGATCATGTGGAGGACTGAAAATTCTTGATGCACTAGTAGTACTAACATCCTTGAATAAGTTAGCAGTATAAACTGATGTGCTAACAGTATTAAAACTGTTAGTACTGTTGCCTCTTGTAACCTTTTCTTGAAGAAGATGGCTATTACTTTGTGCTTCAAGATCCTTTCTTATAACATCTGATTGCTCTGTTGCTTCCTTCTCTTGATTCATCATCCTATCAAGAACATCCTTTAAGGCTTGATCATTTTCACTTGCTGGTTCTTGTACATCCTTATTACCAGCAGCATTAACTGCTGTATCATCTCCTTCCTTGTCATCTGAGCTCTTGTAGCTTGAAGAGATAGAAGACCATAATGGGAACATAATATATTGTTGAGTAGACACATTCTTTTCTTGAGTATGTCCAAGTTCAACATTTTTCTCTAAACTTGTATCACCATTAGTGTCTTGTTGACCTGCACTTTTGTTAGTTTGATTCCCTATAGAAACTGGTTGATAATTCATAGAATTTGATAAGGAATCAATATCAAAAAGCCAGTTAGGTCATTGTCCTTCAAAATTTGGCTTATTTTCAAGAAATTTTACATGGAGATTCTCTTCAACTTTTCTGGTTTTAGTATTAAATACCCTGAAAGCCTTGCTATGCACAAAGTATCCAACTAAAAATCCTTCTTCAGCCTTCCCATCAAATTTTCCTAAAGGGTCAAGGGTGTTTAGGATAGTGACAGGACATCCAAAAGGTCTCATAAAACTTATGCTTGGTGCTCTACCAATAATAAGTTCATAAGGTGTCTTGTTATGAGGCTTGGTTACTAAAACCCTATTCAGGACATAGCAAGCAGTATTAACTGCTTCAGCCCAAAATATAGTAGGTAGAAGTGAGTCTGCTAGCATGGTTCTAGCTGCCTCAATCAGGGTCCTGTTCTTTCTCTCAGCAACTCCATTTTGTTATGGAGTTCTGGCAACACTATATTCCCTTTTTATCCCTTTTTGCCCACAGAATTCATCCATTTCCTTGTTTTTGAATTTTGTACCATTATCAGATCTGATTACTTTAACCTTATGGTTTAATTGGTTTTCTACTTCTGTTATAAATTTCTTAAGAATCCCACTTGTTTCATTCTTATGAGCTAAGAAGAAAACCCAGCTAAACCTGCTAAAGTCATCAGTCACTACTAGGCAATAGGTCTTATGGTTGATACTCCTGACAGATGTTGGACCAAATAAATCCATATGCAACATCTGTAATGGTTGGCTGATAGAGCTCACAAGTTTGACCTTGCAGGAGGCTTTATGTTGCTTTCCTTTCAGACAAGCAACACATGTATGGTCATTTTCAAAAGTCTTTGAAGGAAGACCTCTTACAAGGTTTCCCTTCACAAGTTTATTCATTGTTTTAAAATTCACATGACCCAGCCTCCTATGCCATAGATTAGACTCATCAGTTGTGGCTTTTGCAAATAAACAAGTTAAATCTCCTGAAGGAACAACATTCTTTAAATCAAAGCTGTACATATTGTGTTGTCTAGGGACTCTAAGCAGTACTTGATTTTCATCAGGTAGCTTAAAATCAGGAGACAAAACAAGACATTCAGTTTCAGTGAAAAGAACACTGTTTTTCTTGTCACACATTTGTGAGACAGAGAAAAGATTAAACTTTAGTTCCTTCACAAAAAACACATCTTCAAAGTCTATATTATTGGTTCTTATCTTACCAATACCTGTTATCTTACCACCTTTAGTACTTCCACCAAAGGAAACAAAACCTCCATCAATTTCTTGATAGTCAGAAAGTAAGGCTTTGTTCCCTGTCATGTGCCTGGAGCATCCACTGTCAAACATCCCTTTGTATTTTAAAGCTTGTTGTGGATTCCCCTGCATAAAAATAAGAGAGTCAGTTTCTCTTGGGGACCCAAGCCACTATTGACTTGAGTCTGCCTTGTGGATCAACATATTTAACCCTTTTTGAGATCCATGATCCACTATTGTCTTTGGAGACATTGTTTAAATCAGTTTTCTTTGGTCTCCAAACATAACCTGCTGAGGCCTTCACAGCAGTGGCCCTTCTTCCCTTAACAGTACTAACTGCTGTTTGTTCAGCAGTATTAACTCTTTTTACCCAAACAGTATTAACTTTTCCCTTTGAAATCCTGGTTTTAAGTACTGTTGGTTTATAAAAAGGCCTTTTAATAGGTGAATGTGACTTAGAAAAGGTATTTGTTTTAGGTTTTGAAATATTCACTCTATTTTTATAGGTAGCAGTTTTAAAATTCTGCTTGGCAGTACTAACTGGTATTCTTCCAGACCTAGTTAAGACTGCAGTTGGAACAAATTTATTTTGATGATTTATTCTTTGAGTATTGTTCCAAATTGATCTAACCTCTTTATGACTAGTACCCTTTCCCTTATCATTCAAGACATATTTTTTTGACATTCTCTTATCATGAAAATCACAGTTTTTAATTAAGTGATTGTGACTTCCACAGACAAAGCAAGTTTTCTTAGTGACACCTAACTCCTGTTTTTGAGTTGACTTGCCATTCCAATCTACCTTAGGATTTTGAGTGACCATCTTACATTTTTTAACTTGTTTATCAGTTTTAAAAGTTTCACTCCTAGCTTTAGTAAACTCAATTTTTTTTAAACTAGATTTGACTGTTGGTTGTTGATCCTCAGACTGAAATATATCCACATCATCACTAACCTAATCTTTAATGATAACTCCATTAGTTCTCACAGAATCATCTTTAGGCATTTCTACACTAATATTGCTAGTTTGAGTGACACTTGCATCACCTTGAGATGTACTAGCACTAGTCCTGTTTGTAGTAGGCCTATAGACAGAATCATCCAATCCTGCAAAAGATAAGTCAGCTAATGGTGGCATGTAGTTCCCAGTAAGAGGAGGGGGAACTGCATGATATCCATCACCTTTCTTAAACCCTATTACTTGTTTGATTGTCATCTCCATCACTGAATGACTATCAAAGACAAATTCACTACCACTTGAATCACTTTCACTCAATTGATCTCTATATCCTAGGCTAGTTTTATCTTTAGTACTCAATTGACTATTGATTAGTTTATTTTAGTTTTTAGAAGATGTTTCAAACTGTTCTAGTTTAGCATTTAAATCTTCTTTTTCTTTTAATATCTTATATAATTGATTTGTAAGTCTAGTGACAGCATTACTTTTGTCTTTTACTTCAAATTCTAATACTGCAATCTTTTCCTCATAGACAACTTCATTTTTCTAATGAACAACTAACTGTTTCTCTACTGATTCTAAGCCTAACTGATAAGCTACAATTTCTAGATTAGCCTTATTAAGAGTTTGTCTTTGTTCATCAAATTTTTTTTAAGTTTTTCATATGTTTTAACATAGTTTTTAGAACAAGATTGTACCTCTGTGTTAGATCCTGAAGTGTAGGCCATGAAAGCGAATTCAGTTGGTTCATCTTGTGCTATGTAACTCCAGTCATATCCCAATCCATCTTGAACAAACAAAGCATTGTCTTGTACAACTAATGCATCAGAAGACTCCACCGGTATAGTCCTTCTGTAGTTATCCTTGTTCCTATACCATGCATCTCCATTCCTGTTCCCTTGATTTCTTGGTGCTCTACATTCCCTTGCAAAATAGCCTCTTCTATGACAGTTAAAGCATTCAACCTTGGTTTTGTCAAAACCTATAGGTTCTATGCTATTAAAGTTTAACTTCCTTCCAGTCTTTTTATAGAATCTCTTTACCCTCATAGAGAGCATAGCCACCTGCCATTTAAGGTCTATTTCTTCCAAATCATCATGATCAATCTGCTCTAGGTCTTCATCATCTAGTTGTGGACTATTTGCCTGATTAGCAAAGAATGAGAACATCAGATCATCAGCATATGATGATGAAGAGGATTGTCCTGGAGAACTGTGGCCTGCTGTAGTAGAAACACCATTAGCAGTATTAACTTCATTAATACTGTTAGTGTCTTCTGTAGAGAGAAAACCCACATTCTGAGAGTTTAAAGATGATCCAGATGAGCCTTTGATGTCAGCCTCAAACACTTTTAGGTTATTGTATAGATCATCAATGTCCAAATCATCTATACCATCCTTGTTCCTCATAATCAAAGCTATGTTGTTTCATGATGAAGGTAGAGCTCTTAAGAATTTTTGATTTGCATAAAAATAGCTGCACCATGAACTTCTAGTAGACTGATAAGTTTTTGAAACCTATCATATGCTTTGTCTAAGCCTTTTGTGTCAGATACAAAAAAGTTTTCAAATTGTTGCTTCAAAACATTTTTTTGCATCTTTTTAGACTCAATATTACCACCAAACCTACTCTTGATAGCAGCCCACAAAGACTTGGCATCCTTGATTGCATGGAATCTCGGTTGATACTCATCAGAAATAGCTAAAAGCAAAATACTTTTAGCTTTTCTTTCTTTTTGTCTAGCTAGTATAGCTTGAGCAGTCTTTGAAGGTACTTCAGTTTCAACTCCATTATCATCTTTTGTTGTTTAAACAGGTTCATCACCATTCATGATTATTTGCCACAATGCATAATCAGTATTTGTGAGGTACTGTTCCATCATCATGCTCTAGAGGGTGTATTCTCTTTTCTTGAGGATAGGGAGTTTCACTGAAGATACCATTTGAGGAGTTTCTACTGGTGCCATTTATGGTGCAGGATCTTCACCAGACATCTTGTATTGTAGTTATAGTTCTGGATCTGGTTGAGTTCTTCTTATTTAGAGTTTCTCCACAAGCTCTGATACCACTTGTGAGTCCCAAAAGAATAAATCTTTACTTAGCTTGTAGAAAGCACAGTTGTGTTGGATAGATCCAAACAACTATATGAGAAACAATGATTATGAATACTATAAGTTATGCGGAATCTAACTTGTAATACAAAAAAGAACAATGTATACTAAACTTTGAATATATAATGATTACTAATATTCTGCCTAGGTTACAGAATAACTATGAAAACTTGATATCAAGGGATATCTCTAACTATGCCGTAGGGTTCCTTTTGTACACTAAGAAAAACCCTAATGGGCTTATAAAACTTTTCTAACTTATCATGATATACACATATCTTCTAATCAAATAAGATATACACATATCCTTTACATAAATAGCTCAAGCGTCTTTATCTTTACTGAGTATTCAATCTTTATCCATCTAGCAGTTGTAAGTACTCAACAGTTGTATCTTTATAAGCAGCATCACTAACTGAGCATAAGCAGTAGTAAAAACCAGCAGTACTAACTTTATGCTAACAGTTGTAACATTACTCTAGCAGTACTAAGTTATACTAACAGCACTAAGTTATACTAGCAGTGGTAACTTTTGTACTAACAATATTAACTACTTTAGCATGTCTCCAGTCTTCAACTTTGAGCAGTCTTAACATCTACTAACAGTTGTAACTTTATACTAACAATAGTAACTTTACACTAACAATAGTAACTAGCAGCAGTAACATTATACTACCAGCACTAACTATTTAGTATATTTTTCATTATAACTACTGAACAGTACTAAGTTATTTTGACAGTATTAATGTATACCTGAGCAGTAGTAACTTCATGAAGTATTTGATCCCAATACAGATTGCCTAGCGGACGTCCGTTGATCCTCTAAAGGTTTGCGGGAGTGTCCTTTGGCAGTTCCACGTCTGTCTTGTTGTGTCCGAACCGTGACCAACTTGGTCTTGGGCTTAGTTTTGGTTCTTTATGTTCGATAATTGTCAGGTTGGGCCTGGGCCCCAGTGTAGTTTGTATAACCTAGGCCCAAAAGCCTGTTATACGTATTATACGTTATCAGTCAGCCCCCCTTAACTAACAATTCTAGCTCCGCCCTTATTGGACGACCTAAGAGACTTGGGAGTCTTTCACAAAAAAAATTGACAAGTGTCCCAAGTGGCCCTAGTCGCCCAAGTCGCCCAGTACTTGCATGGACACGTGTTAAGTTTTTGCATAAAGTCTCTCAAGTTTCCGAAGTCGCCCAGATCACCTTGGGTATTTTGAGAAACAAAAATATTTAAGGCATTTAACATCTAGAAATTGTACTTTTAAGACAAATAAAGAATTTTCCCGCAAAAATAACCATATATATTGCATTGTGCTAGTTACTCAGGCTGGTCACTATGGTCGGTCGACCGACTCGGTCGATCATCGGTCGCCGTCGGTCGCCACCACAGTGGCCATGCCGGTCGCTGGCGAATTTCTCTTAAACCGTTCGGAGATACGACCATTGTCGAGGCAAATATAATCCCAACAAAATTTGTTTTTTTAATTTATAATTAAAAAACATTTTTAACTTTTAAAATTTAAATAATTTAACACTATAAATACCCACTTATTTCACTATTTCTTTCACAACTTCAAACAACTATTCTCTCTACACACATTCAAACCACTAATCTGCACAATGTCTTTCGATCTATTTTTTTATACTTCTTCGAACGATGAAGATGAAGTTACTTGCGAGCTTGCTATGTTTACAAAGGCCTGTCAAGCGGCTTATGAAGCGTCAAAGCCAAAACTCCAATGAACCCTAGTAGAAAGAGATCGTTACGATGATCATGATCGTTTAGTAATGGCTTACTTCTCCGAACACCCATAGTACGACGAAACAACATTCCGTGACCGTTTCAGAATGAGCCGAAGACTATTTACATGTTCGAGAAGTAACTGATGCTTCCCTTTTTTTCAACAAAGGGATGATTGTACGAGAAAGGTTGGTATTTCATCATTGATGAAGTGTACTTTCGCAATTTGTCAAATCGCATACGGAGCCGTTCCTGATTCTCTAGACGAATAGTTGCAAATGGGTGCGACAACAGCCCGTAAGAGTCTCCAAATGTTTTGTAACACCATCATGGAGTTGTATGATGAAGAGTTTTTACGAAAGCCGGCATATACTGACATGGAAAAACTCTATGCTCATCACGATGAAAAACATGGGTTTCCTGGGATGTTAGAAAGCATTGATTGTACAGATTGGTCGTGGGCGAATTGCCCAGTCGCATACACAGTTCAATTTTGTAGGGGTGATCACGGGCCAGATCCATTCATTTTATTGGAAGCGATAGCCTCCAATGATTTATGGATTTGACATGCGTTCTTTGGTGTCTCCGGGATGAATAACGACGCGAACGTTTTATGTCAATCCCCTATTTTCAATGATCTCAAATCGGGAAGAGCATTGGATGTTCCATTCATGGCTAACAACGTGCCTTATAAAAAAGATATTATCTTACTGACGTGATATATCCGCAATGGGCCGTTCTTATTAAATCAACTAAAAATCCGTGTACGAATGATCATAAACGAACATTGTATAAGACAAAGCACGAAGCAACAATGAAAGATGTGGAACGACCTTTTGGTGTATTAAAGACGAAGTGGAAGCTAATTAAATATCCGGCTCGAGGGATGTCGCGACGTAGACTATCGGATGTAATGTACACATGCATCATATTACATAATATGATAATTCATGACAACGGTGAAGCGATATGTCCCGATTATTTTCCAGAGGAACAACACCGTGATGATGATCCCGTAAGAACACATGAAGAATCGATGCAAGTTACTCATGTGATAATTAACAAAACGACTTATCTAAGCCTAAAAGCCGATTTAGTGGAACATATTTGAAATAATGCAAATTAATAATAGTTTAGTCATTTTATTATTGTAATGTTTTAATTGTATTTGAAGTATTATGTAATGTTTTTTTATTATTTATGTAATGTTTTTTAATTTTAATGAAATTTAAATTTGTTGTTAAAAAAGTTGATAATGAAATAAAAATAAAAATGAAGGTCGCTTTGTAGTGACAAAAAGTCGTTTGTAGGTAGCCGGAGAAAGAAAGCTGACGTGGCAGAGAAAACTATCGGAGGGAAAGGGAGGAAAAGGAAGAAATAGGGAACAGCTGTAGGAAAAGATAAGTGAAAGCTTTGAGAAGAAAGAAAAGCTGACGTGGCAGAGAAAACTAACTGGTCGCCTGTTAATATAGTGACCAGCCTCATGAAAATAGTAAAAAAAACCAAGCCTCGTCAATCATCCTAATAGGCTCACGGAAGCTAGCAAAAAGGACAAGTTGTCAAAAGTTTGATAAATTTGAACGATGTTATTTCGAAAGGTCTTTTCATTTACCCAATGTATAATAGCCATCATCGTCACACGTTATGTCAAAATAAAAGAATAAACTTAACGTTGGAAATCACAAATATAGCTTGCATAGATAACTATACAAGAAAAATACAATTCATATTGGTGAGTGCTATTCCGACCCACATAAGTCGTGCGCGATTTTATGGCACTAAGGTGAACCACTCACCTTACTGTGAGTGGGTAAATTGTGAGACCATCTCTATTGTTTCCGTTGTATAATTAAAAAAAACATTTTTTAAAAAACCTCATTTTTAACTTATAAATACCCATTACTTCACTCATTTTTATACATAACTCTCTCATTTTTATATACACTTTTATCAACTTTTTAAAATGGCTTGTTCGGTTTCACATACTGACGATGAAATCCAAGCTTTGGTTCAAAAACTAATTGACGAAGATATGGTTAACGTAATGTTTTTATTATTATGTAATGTTTTTAATTTATGAATAAAAGTTTTTAATTTAATTTACGTTTTTATTAATTTCGTACGTTTACGTTTACGTTAATATTTACGTTTTTAGTTTATGAATGAGAGAAATTGAATAAAAAAATAGTGAG
Organism: Tanacetum coccineum; assembly: GCA_026074375.1. NCBI lineage: Eukaryota > Viridiplantae > Streptophyta > Magnoliopsida > Asterales > Asteraceae > Tanacetum > Tanacetum coccineum. The sequence continues at coordinate 55,117 of BQNB010016463.1, forward strand.
TAAGGTGAGTTTGGTATGTAAGGTGAATTGCTATTAAGGTTGAAAGGTGAGTGGTAAAGTTGAAGAGAGAAAATTGATGTGGTACTGATGCTTCAGGTGAGTGAAGTCTTACCACTCCATCTAGCCTTAAGGCTTGGGACAAAGTTAGGTTGGTCGACCAACTCATGACCGGGTCGCCTCCACTCCAACCCACCGGTCTAAATCGGTTGGCGAACTTCAAATGGGAGAAGAGGGTCGGAAATAATGTGACCGACTCAATGCACACCCAAAAAGCAAAAAATCATACCGTTGCATATTTAACAAATAAATAAAAAACTTTTTAACTTCAAAAATTTAAACCCTTTACATCTATAAATCATGGTTGTTAAGATTCCGATCCCGATCATAATATCTTACGATTTTACGATACTGTTAAGAATTGGCTTTGCAATAAAAAGGGGTAGCGGCGCAGCTTGTTGCTCGTTTGCCTTCTTCTACTATGTAAATAATAATTTTTAATGAAATTTTCGTTCATAAATTAAAAAAAAACAATCGGGATCTTACATAAGATCTTTGCAAGTTTAAGATCTTATAGGATCCCGATCGTAACCATATAATCTTAAGATCTAATCCGATCTCATCTTACTTTTCTCGAACCCCAAACAAAAAAACTATAAATTTATGGATTGTGTTTTGTACAATTAAGAAACAACATGTTAATCTTCTTAAATATTTTTTTAACTTAATTTATAACATCTCTATGAAATATTCATAGATTTGTGCTTATGATATATAATAACTTGTAGATATGTATAATATTACAAAAATTATTAAGAGAATGACATTATAGTAGGATCTTAAGATCCGATCTTCAATCTCGATCTTGCAAAGATAAAAATGATCTTAAGTAGGATCATGATCTTGAAAACCTTGCTATAAATGCCCCCATTCATTACATCATTTTATACGAAAATTCAAACCACTTTTCTATTGTACTTCTAATCTATGTTTATAATGTCTAACGGTTCGGCTCTCGTTTCAAAACGTCGTTGAAAGGCCAAGACGACTCATAACCAAGCATTGTCAAAACTATGGACAACAACTAAAAAGATCGCGTTGTGTAAAGCGTGGTGTGGCGTGTCCAAAAACAACATCAGAGGAGACGGTATGAAGATGAAGGGTTTTTTGTCAGGGGTTATTGCTTTCTTTGAGAAAGAAATTGGGGAGAAAATCTGAGGATTAATGTCCAACGGATGAACGAGAGTTGGTCATGTAACCTCATTTTGTTTCAAAAAGCGTTAGCGGAATATGCAGCGCAATACGATCATGCTTTTACATTGAAGTCGTGTTGGAGAATTTTGAACGATCATGCTTCTTGGAAAAAAGTTGAGATGCTTTTATTTTACCGGAAACAAAATAATGAATTTTAGTTTAAGTTTTTAATTTTTATTGTAATGAATATAATTTTCTTTGAATTATTATTTAATGTTTTTTATTATTAATGAAATTTAATTTTGTTGTTAAAAAGGTTGAAAAAAAGATGTAAATTGTATTACTGTGCTTAAAAGGTCGTATATATGTTGCAGGAGATGACAGGAAAACTATAAGTTATTTTGAGTCACTACTTAGGCTAGCCTAGCAATTTATTACTTGAACCAATGTCTAGTAATCTAGTATCAGAAGCAGCATGTGCAAAGACTCATCATAGACTCTTCAATCTTCATATCAGGAAACAAAAGGTAAATTTGCAAGTAAAATTTGCAGTATTTGGTAATCAAAGGAAAGCAAGTGACCAACAATATGGAAATTTATACAAGTTATGACTAGCCACAAAGAGCAGAAACAAATGTAAGAATAAGGATCCTAGCATGGAATTCATGAGGTTTTGGAAACATAATAACATATCGAAAGGTCCCATGGTAGGGAAGATGGCAAGAAAGTACCATGCAGACATACATTACTTTGGTCCAAGAAATACTTTGGTCCAAGAAACTCAAGTGATCGAGATTAGTTCAGAAACCTGTTCTTAATTGTATATGGACTAGAGGGAATAATATGCCTAGGAGGATATGTGCAAGAGTTGGAGGTTAGCTAGTCCGTATGCCGTTTGACATATCTAGAAAGCAAGGAACGAAGTCTTTTTTGAAAGATAATTACGAGTGTCCGTTGCAAGGTGCTTACATAACGCTAAAGCCGTGTCATAAGGTAGTTAAGTTAGATGCTCTTAATTAAGCCCGTGGAAAATAATTTAACGTCGTCCACATGTAAGGGGACACTTTTTTTTTAGAAAGGCAACAATTTCATAGAACCCGCAAAACAATAACAAAACAAAGAAAAGGCATCCCACTCCACTTAAACAAGAATATTAAATGGAAGATGAGACCCAAGAAAGCAAAACAAAAAAATACACCAGGGCTAAAAAGACCCGAGCCAAACCTAAAAAACTACACTAATTTGACGCGAGAAAATTACCATAAACACGAAACAAAAACAAAACAATAACCACCAAACACTGTCGCATGCTTAAAACCCACAAGACAGAACTTACTGATAAAGACAAAGAGAATTCCTTTAAATATTCAAGAGCCTTCCACTTGCATAACTATAAGCGTCTCAGAACGTGACACTTGAATACAACCTTTTAAAAGCAGAACTTGATCTCTGGTCTTGCAAACGAATAACACCACTGGCTCACTGATAAATTTGAGAACTAAGAAAAAACAGCAAAGGACCAAAAAATGACCAACAAGATGTCGGAAACAAAAATGACCGGCCTCTCACTGATCATTATAAATCCTTACAGCCTTCCCAGAACCAACGACTGAAACACTGTAGCAGACAGAACCTTATCAGAACCTTTGATGCAGACAGAACCAAACGACGGCAAAAGATACAGATCTGAAACAATCGAGTTATTTTGTGATACAACATCTCAGAGGGTCAAATAGCCATAGCTGCCTATCCATCTCTCTTCTTATTTGATCTTCTCGTAATCCACTCGTAGCTTTTGAGTTGAATGTCTTGAACTATTTTATTAGTGCTCGCTACTTTCCCTTTAAAAACACGGGTATTCCTTTCTTTCCAAATGTAGTATATTTCCTTTCTTTACAATGTTAGTTAGTTGTAACCAGATAAGAGTCCAAATAATCCGATATGCCAGTATAATTATTCGAATAAGGGAATGGTTAGGGATATCAACATTACCATTGGAAGAATTGGAATTAACTTCACCCAATGGGAGAGGAAGGGGTGAGGAAAGGTTCTGAGTATGGAGTTAACATTCCCAACCTTCTCCAACCATTTTAATAGATCTTTTCTTTACCAATTTTCTCATTGCACAAATAAATATTACATAGACTCATTGCCAAATTACATAGAACCAAGCAATGAGAACATGATTCAACCATACTATCACAACACGGACATAGTAACGTATCCAAATCTATGCCTTTTTTATCAAGTTCTTCACGCACCGGAATTCTACCTTTCAAAGCTCTCCATACAAATATGTTATACAAATATGTAAGGACACTCTTAATTAAACCTGTGGAAAAGAATGCGTTACATTTCAAAAGAATAAATATTCATTTCAAGTCGAAACTATCTCTTGAACTGAAACTCAGCTTCCAATGCAGTGTATCCTTATAGGCTGTTTGTACCAAAACCTGCATACATATACTAATATGAGTTGAGATCAATGTAGATCCAAAATATAGTGTAGACTCAAAATAGTCTAAAACTGACTCAAAGGATAAACACCAAACACACACACAAAACCAAACACTTGCTACTCTTTTATCAATTTCAGTTTTGAATTCTACCAAATGAAAGGCAATTATCTTGTCATCTTGTTGAAGTATGTGGGTTGGAATTATAAAATAGAGGTTAACGTAACAAAACAAGAAAGAATTACAACGATCTACCTTAATCTTATAATTCTGAGCGCACACCTATTTCAAGAAATGCCCAGATGTGTTATATAGGTTGGAAGCGTGATAAAGAATCCAGAAATCGCTCTGGTACATGGTCTTAGTATCAATCCAAATCTGTACAAGTGTGGTAATGTTCAGTTGAGTCTTCCGAAGTCGAGTGGTGGCCAGGAGATGATGCGTGTGTTTGGCAGTTCAACTATTCTGCAACTTTTGGTCTCTTTTCAGGATCATATTTTATAGAAGAATCCTTTGCTCAATGATATTACATACGCGATTATGAGAAGTTCTATCTATGGAGAACAGTCTTCATATTCTTACAATCAGAATACCATCATAAAAACATTCATGACAATTATGTATACCATGAAAAGAAATCTTTTTATTGTTGTTTCTATGGTACCTCAAAATGAAAATGAAACGGTAAATCGTCCTTCCTTACTAACATAATATGTGTTGGGCCGATTCAGTACTCAATGATCGCTGCCTACATTTAAACAGAAATTAGGCTAAGTATTAAAGAACCTCTGAGTGATGGACTCAGAGGTAATGAAAGAACCTCTGAGTGGTGGACTCAGAGGTAATGAAAGGACTCTCTGAGTGCAAAGCCTTATAGAGCAACATCAGACGTATTCGAGTCAAAGACATCGTCAAGAAAGTCGAAAATTACTTGAAGACATACTCGTCAGCTTAGCTAGTATGTAGAAGAAATACGCTGAGGTTCTAAGGTGAGTCAGAGGTGGCAATACTCTGACTATCCTATTACCATTTGAAGAAGAACAAGCTGAGCTTAAACTGTTCTCTGATGTTTAGGCAGAAAACTCAATATCTCCTAAAGGCGCGACAAAAGGTGATTTGAGTTGTCCGTACCAAGTACGAAGTTGGTAAAAGTAGTGAACAGTTGGCAGAACTGTTCACTAAAGTATGGGCGGGTAGTTTCCAAGATTGGACGTGGATTAAATACCCCGTACGTCCTCCACTAGATTCTTGACATATTGCAACTACCCCCACTAAGGACGCAACCTCGTATTAGTATAAAAAGAAAATGTTAAGGAGTAAATGCTATCGCTTTTATTGTTGTTGTTATTATAGGCATTTACTCCTTTGTCGAACTTACATAGTAGACCTCTGATCCTATCAGCTGGCTATATAAGTTCGCTTGTAAACTTGATACTCTCTCACGTTTACTTGTTCAAAGGGTAATCATACATTGTCATTCAACCTGTGCGATCCATAGCACATTGTAATACTTTGATTTTTAATCAATAAAGCATTACACGATTGGAAAGTTATTACTTGTGGTATTTACATTAGATAAGTGTTATATTCCATATAGACGTGTTAATTGGGACTTTCAATTAGTATCAGAGCAGTGTTGGTTTATAAAACTCTTTAGAAACTGTTCTTTGTTTTAAACAAATCAAGATCCAATCATGTCTGGAACCATACCACCTATCCCACCACCTTTCAGAGCAAGTTCTAGTAATCCGGGTAGCCCTAATGTTAATAGGGTTGACACGGTGCCTACAACTACTGACCCCATCAACATTACGACTACAACAAATGTGTCTCAAAGTGTTGTTGATGAGAACCTCCCTCAACTTCTTGATTTAAGAGGAGGGTCTCATGTCACAAATGTTCATGCTTTTGACAAAGAGGATTTCACGAGTTGGAAAGTTAGGTTCTTAATATTCCTTGATGTACTTTAACCTTACCTTCTGAAAACTCTAGAAGATGGACCATTTGTACCTATGTCAAGTTTGTCCACTTCTGAAATCCTTTCCCTAAACGTCAAAATCAATGGTCAAATGCTGAGAGTCGTCTTGCTAATCAAGATAAACGATTAAAAAGTATCATTATATCTTGTTTACCAAATGATGTTATGAAATCTGTCATCAAGTGCAAAACTGCAAAAGAGACGTGGAATAATCTCATTTTAGCTCATGAGGGACCATCTGACACAAGAGATACCAAGATTGCGGCCTTGAGACTCAAGTTAAATGCTTTTAAATCACTTGAAGGTCAAAAAGTAAATGGAACTTTCACAAGGTTAAAATGCTTGCTTAATGACCTTGAAAATAATGGTGTTACCATTCCTCAAGCAGAAGTCAATGCCACATTTGTTAATAGCCTGCCAAGAAAATGGTTGAGCATGAATCAAACTCAGAGGGAAAATAATTCTATCAAAAAAGATAGCCTGACCACTCTGTATGGCAAGTACAATTATGAGAAGGGTCTTATTGATCAAATCTATGAGTCAGAGACACAAAGATTTACCATTCAGGCCTCAAGCTCAAAAGCCTTGATTTTTAACCATCAATTTTAGGATAGTGATTCAGATGTTGAAGAAGATCAGAGGACCAACAACGAATTCATGGCTGACCTAAATGCTGAGTATCATGAAAGAGCTCTACTGGAAAATCAGAAGAGGTTTTATAAGAGGTTTGGCAGGGTTGGATCAGCTAGGAAACCCTTGGACAAAACCAAAGAATCATGTTTTGCTTGTGGGAAACTTGATCATTTTCAAAAATATTGTCCCGTACACAAAACTTTCAGACCATCTTATTCACCCTCAAATAATTCCTTCAATAAATCCAAACCATATACACCATCCTTCAACCAAACATCTTCTCAGAACTCTGGTAATCATCAAAAATATTACAAGGGAAAATACAAGGGACTCAAAGCTGAAATGGTTGTCCTAACCAAGAGGATTGATGGTATGACTAAGGGAAAGAGTGAAAAGGGAAAGAAGGAAAAAGAAAAGAGTGAAAAGGGCTTGTTAGCTGATTCATTTGACTGGGATAATGAATCTGTCTCCTCAGATGACGAAGTGAGCACCAAAATCAGGGCATTTATGGCAATTGCAGAGGATGAGCCTTCAGTTGGAAAGGCTGATGCAAGATCAGGCCAATGGGTTGACATTACCATGAAAAAGGTACACAGACTTTTATCTATGATGGACTGATGGTGATGAAAGGAAACACGTTTTAGACTATACTCATGTTGACCTTCACTATGTGGAGGATCAAAGGAAAAACTTGGTTAGTAAATTTAATCTACTTAAATAAGAAATATCCTTACATAAGTCAGAACTGTCTAACCTTAAAAACACTATGTCCATAAATTGCTCTCTTCAAAATGAAGTCATTAGGGTAAACCTTGAGTATGAATTTCTGAAGGATGAGATCATTGACCTAAAAAAGGTCATTGAGAAATAGACCTGCAGTAAAGTCACCCTAGACCAACTGCTCTTTGAGCAAGTACCTGGAAATATTGTCAAAGGTCTGAGGCAAATTATAAAAAGAGTTCATTGGTTGGAGATTTGGAGGCGGAGCGTTTGTGAAGGGATAATCTCTGTGAACTCTAGGAGGTGGATGATGTCAATTGAAAAGAATACCAACCAATTGATATCCTCACTTAAAGTAAGTAAATTGTTTTAGGGAAGAAATGCAACAATGAAATACCCAACATGGGTTTCAACTTGGTTTAATGTTAAGGGTGTGTGGTAGGTTTGGAGAGTAAGGTGATGAGGAAATGTTGTTTTGTTGTTGGGAAATAGATGCATGCTAAGAGGTTTTGTATAGGTCTTGACTGATTAATGTCATCAACTAGGATTTTCTTTACTTGAGATAGAGGAGGTAGTGTGGTGAGTTTGGTTGTTACATTGCTGTGGAGCTTGAGCAATAGTTAGTTGATGGTTGAGATGGGAAGTGGAGGATGTGAGACAACTTTTGTGGTGGATGTGAAGTGTCCTTAATGTAAGATTGTAATGCTTGATTGGGGTGATTGTTTTCTTGAGATGTTCAGGATGATGAGTGAGTGTTTTGTGTATGGTTAAGTTTTTATGTGAGCAACAAATTGATTTGTTGCAAAGGTTTGGTTTCTCCTCCAAAAATGGGTTTCACACTCATTTAGGCAACCCTAGATGGTTTGGATGTGGGTTTGTATAGGCAGATGTTCCCATTGGTGAGGAAAAGATGGTGATGATGAATGATGGGGATGTATTTAAATGGAGGAAAGGTTTACATATACAAATGGACATTCAAATAATCAAATCCAAGAAATGTTTTGTGAATTTAGGAGAAATGTATCTGAAGTCTAGAGTGTGTTTGGTTAAAAGAAAGAAAAATACTGCTTTTCCCATGTATTGCTAGGCCGATCCCTCTTAAAACAAGGGGCCCGATCCCCTTAAAATTAAGGGGGCCGCCCTTTAATGAATTGGAGGGGCCCGCCTACTGAGAATTTCCCAGAATTTCCCCAAAAATTTGATTCTCAAAATTTATTTGTGTGAGGGTTTTATGTTTTTGGTGGTATGTTTGCAGCAAGTCCATCCTTTTATGGCATTAAGGTTTTTAGCACATAGCATCTTAAGCATTCAAACATTCTAATAAAATATATATATACATATCTATATAATATATAATATATATATATATATATATATATGATATATATATATATATATATATATATATATATATATATATATAAGACAAGATGGAAGGACAAAACTATTTCACATAATTTTAGCATATACTCATAATATGAATGAGAACACCAAAAATTGAAGAGCAAATATAAAATAGTAACAGATATGATGCATAAAGATTATTTTCTTGTCAAGAGTGAAGCTAATTTAAGAATGAACTAAACTTATGAGCATTACTAGTGTGTTCTAAATGCAGAAAATATGGAGTAGGCGATTTATTTCGAAACTAAGACATCAAAACCTCAAAGAAATAATAATCAAATTCTCATTGAATTAATTTGTTCAACCAAATTGTCGAAAGATATATTTAGATTATATACTTTGCACAACAAGTAAGAGAACATTTGCATATGTGAAAAATGTTTTTAGCATATCTCAACAATATATGAAACTTGATTTTTATGTGCTCCTAGTTGTGAGAAGAATTTTTTAGAAAATAATAGATTGGGAAACTATGTAATATGTAATAGATGCGATAGTGCATTTAAATAGAAGAATTATGTAGAAGTTGTTATAAAACTTTCTCAATCTGTGCTTTGTGTAAAATAGAAACCTAGACACAGAGAGAAAAAAAAATTGTCAGTGGGTGGTCCTCTTAAAGTCTGGGCGGTCCCCTTAAAATTAAGGGGGTCGCCATTTATGATTTAAGGGGGCCACCCCCTGTTTGAAAAAAAAATTCCCATAATTTTTGTCAAATAATTCTTTGATGATTATCATTTCTTTATTATGCCAAGCTTAATCACTTTAATTCCATCATTCATATACTTAGAACGTAACGTAATTAAAGGCTCACGTTTTAAAGTGGTTTATTTAGAATACCGGATATGTCTCTATTCGATGTACCTTTTCTAATAGAGAAATAATTTTCCTTTTTGAACATTATCGCGAAGGAAGTGATGGCGAATCTCAATGTGTTTTGTTCGTGAGTGTTAAACGGGATTCTTACTTAAGTCTATAGCCCCTTTGTTATCACACATTATTAGAATGTCATCTAACCTAACGCCATAGTCTATGAGAGCTTGTTTCATCCATAGGTGATTGTGACATGCCTTTTCGGTGCTTACATATTCCCGCATCCGGTTGTGGAGATGGCAAACGGTCGCTTCCTCAAAAACCAAGATGTATATAACATCCCAAAAACGAGCACAGACCACAAGTGTCTCTTGCGATCTATGTAATCTCACGCATTGATCCTAATCCGCGTAACTATGTTTTCTATGCCGGATCCCTTAGGATAGCCATAATCCTAAATGCGTATCGCACTTTAATGTATCAGAAGATACGTTTAACCGCTTCTAGGTGAGAGGTTTGGGTCCATCTGAAGTGGACACAAGGCAAACACTAAATATGATATCGAGTCTACTTACCGAATAAAGTAAATAATACTACCTATCATGCCTCTATATTAGGTATAATCACGGACACACCTTCTTCAACTCTCGGAGTTTGGTTTCCGAGACATAGGTTTTTAAGGCATAGAGTCTTCTAGCTAAAGCTTAAGCATTTCCTTATATATTTGATTGATAAAAAATATTTTGTCATCTAGTTTTTTGTTTTTTTTATTTGTAATCCTAAAAGAAATTTAGTTTCCCCCCATCATACCATTTTATAACTCATCAGTCAATAACTGCAAAGTCATCACAACATTCTGGACAAGTTGATCCGAATATAATGTCATCAACATATATTTGGACAATAATTAGAATTGGACTCTTCTTTTAGTAAAAAGTGTGTTATCTACCATTCCCATGGAGTAATTATGTTTAATAAGAAAGGCTTTTAATCGATCGTACCAAGCTTTTGGAGCTTGTTTTAGACCATAAAGAGCTTTCTTAAGTTTATAGACATAATTAGGTTTTACGAAGTCAATGAATCCCGGAGTTTGTGCCACGTAAACCTCCTCATTGATAAAAACGTTAAGAAATGCACTATTTACATCCATTTGGTATAAAACTTAAAGTCTAGTCGCAGCATAAGCCTAACAGTATGGATTCGCTAGTCAAGCTACAGGTGCATATGATTTTTCATCATAATTACTTATTTCTTGTTTTTATTATATCCTTGGGCGACTAACCTAGCCTTGTTTCTAGTTACGACTCCCATTTTCATCGAGTTTATTTCTATATACCCATTTTGTTCCTATAATGGTCATATCCATAGGATTTAGGGACAATTCCCAAACATCAATTGTTTTAAATTGGTTTAGTTTCCTCTTACATGGCCATCACCTAATTTTTCATCTTTTATGCATTCCATTATATTTTTATAATTCATTGGTGAAATAAAGCAAAAGAAAAAAGCTTTGTCTTGAGCTTGCGACCTAAGAGTATCTTAGATTTTGATTAACCAATAACGTTTCCTAAGGGAGAGTTTTTAGATACCTTTAATATTTACAATTTGATCATTTTCTAATGAGATGTCTTCAAGATCATTGCATATGGGTTTTGTTTTACTAACCTCAATAGCTTCTTCTTCGACTAGCTCATCATCTTCTAATGGTGATGTTTTAGGTGGGTGAGGAGTTTCATCAAAAGTTACATTCAACGACCTTCTTCAAATTTTCATTGTTTGTTTGTTCATTTTAAAATTTTTTATGTAAGCTTATACAATTTTAGCGAATATCCTAGGAAAACACCCTTCGTATGACTTAGGGTCGAACTTGGTGAGGTAATCCTTTGTATTAAGAAAAAGGCATTTACTTTCGAAAACTCTAAAATAGTTATAGTTTGGTTTCCTACCTCTTAACAACTCGTGTGGAGTTTTTCCTAAAATACGTCTAATAGAAACTCTATAATTATAATAGGGTTGATGTATCGACCGCATTACACCAAAATTTTTGAGGAAATTGATTGTTCGTTTAACATTGTTCTACTCATTTCTTGTAAAGTTTAATTTTTCCTTTCTACTACACCATTTGATTGTGAGTTACGATGAGCGGAAAAAATTGTGAGATATCCCATTCCAATCACAATAATTTTTTAATAGTACTACCATATCAATTCTCAATCATATCCGTTCTAATTTAGTACAATGGAACATCCTATTTGTTTTGGATCATTTGCTAAATACTTCGAATTTTTGAAGGCCTCGGTTTTTTTATATGCAAAAATCTAGTCCATCTGAATCGAGAAAAGTCTCAACGATTACTAAAGTTATAACTATATCCCTCCATAGCTTCGTATGTCGGAGAACCAAACAAAACCATGAGAAGTAGTTTCTAGGCACTATTGATTGAAAACTATATTTTTTAGCCTTGTGACTTGTATGAGCTTGTTTTCCAATTTTGCAAGCATCACAAAAATGTCGGTCGTATTTTAGTTAGGTAGTTTTCTAACTAATTCTTAGATGCTCATAATTGAATAATTACATATTAAGCATGACTAATCTCCTATACCCATAGTGTGGAGTTTACGTCAATGTTGCAAGGCCAATTTTGTCTTCCGTTTTATATCCTATTACATACATATATTCCTCCTTTCCTATTCCTTTTCCTATAACTTTTTTCGTCTTTGATAATTTTGCTATTCGTGTTCAGAAAAATTACTTTGCATTTGTTATCACATATTGACCTACACAAAGCAAGTTATATTTAAGTATCTACTGTGCTCAACATTTTCAATTAATTTCGGGGATCTTGAAAATCATACCTTTTGCCTATGATTTTACCTCGCAAGTTGCTCCTAATATTACGTTTCCTTCAGTGTAATGCTTTATGAAGATAAACAACTTTCGATTACCGGTCATGTGTTTTGAGCATCCACTATCTTTAATCCACTCATCGGGTTCCAAGTTTTACTCTAAGCTTATTCATCGGGCCTTGAGCTACAAGGCAAGTTTTCATCTTTAGTCTTTCCTACTTCATCAATCTCCATGTCGCTCATGCTCCCCAATAAATGCTCTTGATCGTTGTTCATTGGCGTCTTTGAACATTCTCTAATAGGTGATTTTGGATCACCACATACTAAAAACATTTTTCTTTCACTTTTACCATAACCCAACATTTATGACTTCTTGGAAGTTTTTCTATCGCCTCGTGGTTGTTCTTATAAATCTTCGTCGTCTCTTAAAGAATTTCATTGGATTTCTGTTTACGGTCATAGAATAGCTCTCTCGTCTTCCACTATCAAAGCTTGACAATCTTCATCACTTACTTCCTTTTCCACTTACTGCAAGAGATCTACTTTGTTCTATTCTTGCCATTGCCCGGTTTTTGAAATCTTTCTTATTACTTCTACATAAACTTTTAAGTTTCCAGATAATTTGCCAAGAGTAATGTTGTAAGATTCTTTATTCTTCAATCTGCCGTACTTTCGCGCGCCATTTGGATGTAATGCCTAATAAACTCCTAACACAATTATTGCTATAAAAACCTTCATCAAGTACTTTTAAGACTATTAATAATAGTGTTAAATTTAGCAAAGGCATTAATCTATTGAATTCCTCTTCCGGAATCTGTAAATGTTCATATTGTTGAACAAGAAATCTATCTTGTAGCTTTAAGCTTGATTAATACTTGATGAGTGATTAATAAAGAATCCTAAATTTCTTTGCGGTTTGACATATAAAAAATTCTTTCGTATTCCTTTACGTGCAAGCATTATAAATTACCTTTTACTTCATTATTTTTTGCAAGTTTCTTTTTAAGATCATCGTTTTGTTTATGAAAAGGTACAACTTCATCCTTTTTAGTTTCGGGATTATTTTGAATAGGAGGAAAATCACCATCGGTAATAACATGCCAAAGGTCTAGATCTTTTGATTTCACATAAGTTTCGAATCTATTTTTCCAATAAATAAATCCATCACTTTCAAATAGTGGTGGTCTTTGCATAGATTGCCCTTCTAAATATTTTCCGATTCCATAGATCGATTCAAGTTTTAAAATACAATTTATTTTAAAAATCTTGTTTAATGTGGCTCTTGATACCAATTGTGGAAAACTAGAAGGGGGGTTGAATAGTTTACCGCTTTTTAACTTAAGGTTTTAAAGTGTTTGTAAAAATTCTATATTTGAATTTTTGTTTAATTCAAATACTTCACAATATGAACGATATGCCGTTATCTACAAATTGATATGATAGTATGAGGAATTTTATGTGAAGCCCAATTGTGTTCGGTGAACGAAAGCATCTCTCTCCCTACTCCACTCCCCGAGCACCTAACTCGAGAGTTTTCTTCACTATGTCAACAAGCTCCCTTATGGCGGAGAAAACCGTACACAACGTTGCTTACACCAATTTATGACACAAAGCTAAATGTCGAGTTCTAATCTTAGATAGAACCAATCTATCATAACACGACTTCATTACTTGTTCACAACTTCTTCACAACTTCACAACTTCTTTACAACTTCACAACTTCAAGACTTCACTTCACCACACTATTTATATCATAACTATCTAACACTACTTGGTAAGATAACCACGGTCTAACTATACTTACAAAGATGGCCAAGATCTAACTACTATATACAAATACAAGATATATAAATATTTAACAATATTTGATATGGAATGCACCAAGGATTGTTAATGCACACTAAGGTATAATACTTCTCACTGGTGATGATAAAGTATTCTTCACTTGCACTTGATGAATTGAGCATGATCACTTGGAAAAGCAGCTTTATGATAAAATGATCAAAGGATTTAAGAGAGGATAATGGGCAGTTTTTGAGCAGAAGATGAGTGCAAAAGGTAAGAAAATTATGGGGAAAAGTCCAGTATTTATAGGACAAACTAGGGAGCGTCTACCTAGGGCCAGTCCCCTTAAATAGGTGGGCGGTCCCCTTAATTTTATGGGGGCCGGCCGTGTATTTAAGGGGGCCGCCCTAGACTGGGGCTTCCTTAGTTTGTCTTTTGTGTAGGGGGGATTTTCTGGAACTTTTTCTATCCGTTTTAGGCCAAAACTTTTTGAATTTCAAAATGCTGTATTTTGAATAAAACATTTCTTTTATTTGTAGAAAATTGTTTGTAAAATGTTTTAAAAATGTTTACACATTTCAGATAAACAGGTGTGATGTGAATTAAAATTCTCCTTTATCATAAAATGCATTATGCATTTACTATTCATACATTTACGGTGATGTATTTGTTGAAATTAGAGTTTACTACTAATTACGTTGTTTACATTTAATTTTACGTTAAGCATTTATATATTTTGTGATTATCAAAACTAAGATGTGAAAAAATTTTATTAATGTTTTAGCATTATATTTCTCAACACATACTACATATCCCACACCTTTTAGTGCAATTTCTGGTAATCCGAGGTAGCTCTAATGTTAAAAGGTGTGTTGTGATGGGGTGAACATGATGAACTACAGACCCTATCAACCACCAAACACAACAAATTTGGTCTCAAAGTTGGGTGTAGATGTGAACCTCCCCCCAACTTCTGATTCGAAGAGGAGACTCATGTCACAAATATACCAGCTTATGACAAAGAGGATTTCACAAGTTGGAAAGAGAGTATTAGTATTCCTTGACGAACTTGAACCTTACCTTCTGAAAACTCTAGAAGATGGACCATTTGTACCCATGTCAAGTTTGTCCACTTCTGAAAATCCTTTGCCTAAACGTCAAAATCAATGGTCAAATGCTGAGAGTCGTCTTGCTAATCAAGATAAACGATTAAAAAGTATCATTATATCTTGTTTACCAAATGATGTTGTGAAATCTATCATCAAGTGCAAAACTACAAAAGAATGTGTGAATGAATCTCATTTAGCCCCATGGAAGGACAACAGACACAAGAGATACCAAGATTGCAGCCTTGAGACTTAAGTTCAATGCTTTTAAATCACTTGAAGGTGAAAAAGTAAATGGAACTTTCACAAGGTTAAAATGCTTGCTAAATGACCTTGAAAATAATGGTGTTATTACATCTTATTCAAAATCTGAATGTGACTCTCAAGAACCTCTTCCACCTCTTCCCAAGCTAATAGGAGCAGCACCCTCTGGCACTTCAGAGAGTCTTATTTCTTTGTCTGATTTGACCCTTAACATGGCTGACCTTACACTTGACACTCCTGACCCTAAGAAGACTAGACCATCTGTTAAAGTGTCACCTGCATATGTCATTAAGAAAAAGACAATAAGATCTCCTGTTGGTCCTAAACCTTGCTCTGACAAAAAGGCTGATTCATCCATTAAGAAACTTCTTCTCACTCTGATGGAAGAGATAAAGGGTCTCAAAAGGCAAATTGAGATCCCTTTAGGCACCCCTCCACCAAGCTCCCAGCCAAGTAGTTCTAAAGCTTCCAAGCAAAAGACCTGGTTTGGACCCTGTAAGCACTGTGGGTTTAGGAATAATCTCTCTGATGATTTCTACTTAATACCCAAGTGCTCTACTTGTGGATCCACTGACCACCTAACCAAAGAACACTTAGAACATGCTATTGTTCAGAAAACATTGAGTAAGCTTAAGGCTCAGTTACCTCTAAAACCCTCACCAAAAAAAGGCTCCCATGATTCTAAAGCCTTTCATAAAGTGTAAATACTGTGGATTTAATGACCATCACTCTGATCACTGTGAGTTCTACCCTAGGTGTAAAGTATGTGGTAGTATCGCACATAAAGCATCTGACTGTCCTAAGAAACACCCCAACTCTAGAAGACCAAGGATTGCCAACAGGCAATCAGAACCCACTGAAAAGTGGGTTCACAAAAGGAACTAATTTATGTGAAAATGTTTGTGCATGATTACCTCAAGAGGTTTGTATGCTATCTAGATAGTAGCTGCTCTAGACACATGACAGGGATTAAACAATATCTGCATAGATATTCAAAGGAGTCAGGTCCTAAAGTGGTTTTTGGAGATGATTCTTCAGAAGACACAGAAGGGTACGACTTAGTGAATTGTAATGGAATCACCATTACCAGGGTTGCTTATGTAAATGGTCTGAAACATAACTTGATCAGCATCAGTCAGTTATGTTTATTAAAACTCAGGGAACTATTTACAACCAAAATGATGAAGTAGTCCTCATTGCTCCTAGAAGAAGAGATGTCTATGTCATTAATATGTCATCTTTCAATAAAGAAAGCAATGCCTATTTATTTGCCAAGGCCTCTCCAAGT
>BQNB010016464.1:0-57155 GCA_026074375.1 Tanacetum coccineum
AAGCCGGATCAGATCAGTAAAAAACTTTAACTAGTTGAGTTTAAATGAGCTCGATTTTAACTTGGATCTCATTTAATAAACAAGTCCGAGTTTGAGTATCATTTACAAAGTTTGACTAAACTTGGGAGCTTAAACGAGCTCAAAATAAACAAACCCTAGATAAACGAGTTCGAATAAGAAAGCTCAAGAAGCCAAATTTTATTACTAGTATTTATAAACGTATCATAAACGAGCCAAGCTCGAGCTTTATATATCATACCATGAGCCGTGCTCGAGTTCAAATCTTAAGGCTTGAAATGCGCTCGAGCTCGAGCTTTCTAAAATGTAAACGAGCCGAGCTCGGGCTCTGACAGGCTCGGACTCGGCTCGACTCAGACTCGACTTGGCTCAGCTCGTTTCCACCCCTAGTTAGAATATAAAATATATGTTTTGTCGAAAATAGAATTAGTAGGTAGCAGTTAGGATTGGCCAAAAGTAATAGAAATAAGTAATAGTTATTAAAAAGTGTTAGATAACATTGTTGTATGGTTGTAATTAATAAATGTACACGCTAGTTGTTAATAAATGCTCAAAGTAGCATTTTGATTTGAAGCATTTAAAAAAAATCAGTAATGTTGTTAGTTGTTTAAAAAAGCTAAAAACACTCACTAAAATACTTACAATGAAAAATAAATGTTTTATGCTTTTCAATCTATTAAAATTAAATAATGATAATAAGAAGAATAGAACAAAAATAGACAAAACAAACTTTTGAGTTGGCAAGAATATAAACATTGTGAACATATACTTTATTATTTTGCTCCACGTTTTAACAACAAAATACTCGTATAAATATGATTAAAGTATGACGACTTCAATTAAAATATGCACTTCAAGGAACGGTACAAATGTTAAGAGACAAAAAGAACAAGATGTCTAGATTACAATGTCTCCCACAATAATATATTAAGGGAAAATTCCATTTTTAGCCTAAATGCAATCTTATTTCAAACACCAAAAGTAGCCCAGGTTGTCTAGAAGTATAGTATAATACTTGCTCATAAAAATACTATAGATTGCCTCAAAAATGTGTACTTTTTTGCCACGTGTCAAATCTGCACCCAAGTTGCTCAAATGCCAAGTTGCCTTGGGATACTTTTGGCCAAACATTTTGTTTGGATAAGATTGCGTTTTGCTATTTTTTTAGGGCTACGAATGGAATTTTCCCATATATTAATGGGTAAGTTATGCATACCCTTAAAAACCCACCCGTATCTCTTTTTGTTGTTTCCTTTTTTTTATTTTTTTATTTATTTTTTAAATTTTGTTTATATTATAAAACTATGAAACTGAAAGTGCGGAATAAAAATTATAAAGTTTAACACGGCAAAAGTATGAAACTGGCAAAAAATACGGAACAAAAACTGACAAAAACTATGTTGCACTGTAAACTGAGAGACGAAAAAACATGTTTTGTACCTTTTTTGTACTTTTCTTGTACTATTTATCGGACCAGAGGGGCACCAATAGTAGCACCCTATATTAATTGGGTGAACCACACACACACAAACACACACACAAACACACACAAACACATCAGATCTGAATCTATCATCACGAACATATAATCGATCGATCATGCCCCACTATTATCTCTTTTGATATCATCTATATGTTTAAATGGATTCGGAAGGTGATGCGATTATCCCAAACACCCCCAATCTTGCTTGAGGCGCCCCAATCTTCAAAAATCAAACCCTAATCTCAATTTTCAATCCTTAATCCTCCGGATCTTCTTGTTTCTTTTGTGTAGGATTGCTATAACCCCTGTAATTGAGATTAACAACTTGTTGTTTGATCTCATAACGAGCGTGTTAGGCGATTTTTACCTTTAGATCTTGAAATCTGTGCGGATTTATTTTTAAAATTTTTTTTTTTTCGATTGCAAACCCTAATTGTTTTCTGCTTTTTGGTGCCCTAAAAAANNNNGAACTAAACAAACCATGTTCTTCTATATTCTTTGTCATTCTTCTTGTTTGAGGTGTTGAATTCAAGTCTCCAATAATTTGTTCAAAATAGGACTAACGGGCAAAAATGTATCCAAATTGTTCATGTCAGCCTCTGCACCAACATCTTCATAATCATCTGAATACACAATATCTTCCAATTCAGACATATTTGGATCATTAGGAAGTTTAATGCTTATATTACTACTTACAACATTAACTTCTATGCCAGCAGTATTAACAGTTGAACTAACAGTATTAACATTGTTAGTATTGTTTCCATCACTAGCAGTATTAATATTGTTAGTGTTGTTAACACTATCATTCTTCTCTTTATCAACTATATCACCCTTATTACTTAGATCACCACCTTCTTTTCCTGGTTCTTTAGTAACCTTATTTTCATTATCTCTTGAAGGTTTGAATCTAGCATCAAGAGAACTCTTTAAAATTTAAGAGAATGGTGGATCAGCAGCCCACAATGGTAGCAGTTTGTAATCTTTGTCAGGTATTGTCTCCATTCTAGCTTTACTTGTATCATCACATGCTTTTGTACCTGCATTACCATTAAACTGATTTCCGACAATAATTGGCTTATAATTCATTGACTTTGTTAGTGCATCACTATCAAAAAGCTAATCTGGTCTACTTCCTGCAATATTAGGTGTATTTTCACTAAACTGGACATGCAGGTTCTCTTCAACTATCCTAGTTCTATTGTTGAATACTTTAAATGATTTACTATTGATTGAGTACCCAACAAAGAATCCTTCATCAGCCTTACCATCAAACTTGCCTAAGTGATCTATGTATTGAGAATTGTTAAACAAGACACCCAATTGGTCTCAAAAGCTCTAAAGCTAGTTTTCTATCCAAGAAAAGTTCATAGGTGTTTTGTTAGAGCTTAGTGATATATTCTTTTTTGACTTTAGAATGCAGGTGCATGTTTTCTGTTTAGCCCAAAAAGTAGTAGGTAGCTTAGAATCAGCTACATTATCCCTACCAGCTCAATTAATGTGTTTTATTTTTCCTCTTCAACTACTCACATTTTGTTGATGCGCGTTCTAGCTACACTATATTCTCTTTTAATACCTTTCATCTCACAAAACTGATTCATCTCTTTATTCTTGAAACTCAGTTCCATTGTCACACATAATTACCTTAAAACCTCTTTTGATCTATTAGATTTTCCACTCTAATTATAAAGGATTAAGTATATGCCACTAGTCTTATTTTAGTGGCTAGAAAGAAAACCCAACTAATCATACTTGTAATCCATCTGTGACAATAGGCAATACATCTTTTTCATTATGCTTTTTACAAATGTAGGACCAAACAAATATGGCAAATATGCAAAGGTTGGACTAACTTGAACTTATGTTTTGGACTTACAAAGAAGCTTTATGTTGTTTCCCTTGTGACAAGCATTACAGGTTTGATTATTTTTAAAATGTTTGAAGTGGTAAACCTCTTACAA
Source organism: Tanacetum coccineum (assembly GCA_026074375.1). NCBI lineage: Eukaryota > Viridiplantae > Streptophyta > Magnoliopsida > Asterales > Asteraceae > Tanacetum > Tanacetum coccineum. The sequence goes on from BQNB010016464.1 coordinate 3,463, forward strand.
GATTGCCTTAACAGTTTATCATAGTTTTGAAAAAAAAATTTATGTGTCCAAGCTCCTATGCAAAGTTCAGATTTATCAGATGTGCTTGCAAAGTAGACAAGTTAGACCTCCTTTAGGAACAACATTTTTTAAATCAACACTATACATAATGTTCTTTCTAGGAACTTTAAGTAAAACATAACTTTCATCAGTTAACTTAAAGTTTGGAGATAAACAATATATTCAGTGTCATTAAAGAGAACACTATTCTTTTTATCACACATTTGTGAGACACTAAAGAGGTTAAACTTTACTCTTCACTCAAAAATATCACATTTTCAAAATCTAGATTACCAGTTTTAATGGTACATTTTCCTGTGATTTTCCCTCTTTTAGGGTTTTCCCCCAAGGCCATATTTCCTCATATCAATGTCTTTTGGTTTGTAAGATTGGTCATGTTCTTGTCTGTGCCTTGAGCATCACTATCAATCCCTCTTTGTCTGTAAATCTATTTGTGATTGCTGTAATTAGTTAAGAAAATTAGTTTCTTTTGGAGACCTAGCCATCCACTAATCTTGGATTGCCTTTGCAGCAACAATAATCAATAACTTTTACGGGTGGGGGATTTTTTGGATGCACTGTTGTGTTTCGAAGAAACATGGTCTAAAACTTTATTCTTTGGTTGCAAACTAACAACGTGAAGGCCTTAACAACATAACATTATTTTCCCTTAACAGCATCTAATCTACTGCTTTTGGCTAGCAAGCATTTTAACTAATTCTTTTGGCCTAGCAGTATTTAATTTTTTTATCCTTAATGAGTATTAACCCTCGGATTTAAAAATTACTTTTTTTAAATGTTGTTATTTCTTTGTGAATGGCACTTAACAGTTGAATGTGCTGATTTGGAAAGAGTTGTCATTGGTCTAGCTCTGTTCCTCAATCAGGTTTTATATTTTGAATACTGTTTTGATTCACCTTTGTATCACAATCTGACTAGGCATGTATGTGATCAAAACTTTCCACTACATAAACAAGCTTAGAAACATCTCAAAATTACTTCCTAATCTTTGAGACATCATATTATTCTAGTTTCTTTGATTGCCTCTAGGAATGTGAGTGTTTTGCCTATTGTGCTCAACTTGTTTAGCAGTTTTCCTATCAGTTTTGTTTGTTTGTTTAGCTTTGACAAAGTCTATCTTAACAAAACTAGGCTTAGTTGTTTTCTTTTCAATCTTAGTTTGAGACATATTTTCTTCCTCACTATCTGACACCCAATCCTCAATAATTAGAGCATCATTATTCTTCCTAACTGCTTTAGGCTTTGCTTCACTAGCCTTAGCTTTACTTTCTCATTTACAGCTCTTAATACTATAGGCTCACTTTGTAAACTCTTCAAACACAGAGAATGAAATAATTAGGCTTTAGAGGCATCAAAGACTTTTTAGGAAAATAACTATAGAGGCATGTTAGGTAGTTTATTTATACTTAACCGGTAAAAGTAGACCCGTCTACCATGGTTTAGTGTTTGCCTTTGTTTGCAACGGCTTCAAGAGGATCCAGAAACTCTCACTAGAAGCGGTTAAAACGTTATCTTTCTATACATTAAAGCACTACGCATTTAGGATTATGGTATCTTAAGGGATCTAGCATAGAAACAATAGTGTATGCAATTGGATCATGCGGGAGATTAGTAGAATCTGAGGCACTAGTGGTGTTTGCACGTTTATGGGGAGGTTGCTAATCTGGTTTTAGAAGAAGCAAACCGCTTCTTGACATCTCATACCATCGAAGCGAAATATGTAAGCGCAGACAGACATGTCACAAGCCTTATGGATGACAACAAGTCGCGTAGACTATGGCATTGTTAGGTTATACGAGATGTCCAATAATGTAGGATAAAAAAATGGCCTATTAGACTTAAAGTAAGAATCCGTTTCTAAACACTCAGAACTAAACACATTGAGATTCGCCAACACTTTCTCGCTGATAATATTCAAAAAGGGAATTATCTCTATAGAAAAGGTCTCATCGGAAGACAACATAACCGATATTCTAACTAAACCACTTAAACGTGAGCCATTTAGAACTATATCTACTGACTATGCCTAGGGTTTCTTTTATAGACTAAGGAAACCCTAATGGACTTTACAAAACGCGTATAAAGATAATGTATATCATTTCCTAAGATATCTCATGCATATCTTTAACTCTAACTAATTTCTGCGTAAGCAGACTTAACTATTACATAACAAATATTAACTATTTAATACTGCCAGTACTAACTATGATAAACCTTCTACCAGTACTAACTATTATACTAGCAGAATTAACTATAATAATAACAGAATTAAGTCTGTTATACAAAATTCCTAACATCTAGGTTTCTATTTTACACAAAAACACAAGATTGGGAAAAGTTTATAAGCAAGCTTTTACTAATTCTTCTATCTAAATGCATATCTCATTATACATATATACAATAGTCACAATCTATTACTTTCTAAAAAGTTCCTCTCACAACTAGGAGCACATAAAAATCAAGTTTCATATATTGTTGAGATATGCTAAAAACATTTTTCACATATGCATAATGTTCTCTTACTTGTTGTCAAAAGTATATAATCTAATATGTATTTTCGACAATCTTGGTTGAGCAAAATTAAATCAAGGAGCATTTGAATTATTTCTTAGGTTTTACATGTCTTAGTGTCGAAATAATCGCTACTCCACATTTGTCGCACTTAGGCACACACTAGTGTTTGCACACAAATTTGGTTCATTTTTAACTTAACCCTCTTGTCAAGAAATTTCTTTTGTGCATTATATCTAGTTACTATTTCATATATTCTTTACTCTTTTGGTCTTCTATTCATATATGAGTATATGCCAAAATTATGTGAAATAGTTTTATCCTACAACTTGTCATACATATGTAGAATGTTGAATGCTTAATTGCTATGTGCTAAAAATCTTAATTGCCATAAAAAGATGGACTTGCTGCAAGTTAACCACCAAAACAGAAACCCTCACACAAAATTTTGTGAAAAATCAATTTTTGGAAAATATGGGAAATAGCAGTAGGCGGCCCCTTAATTCATAACGGGCGGCCCCCTTATCTTTAAGGGGACCGACCCCTATTTAAGGGGACCTCCCTAGCATGACACGGGTAAAATAGTATTTTTCTTCCTTTTTGACCAAATACCCTCTAGACTTAGCTATAGCCAAGCTTACTCATGCAGTAAATCAGCAAACGAGTGCTGTGACTACCGCTATGACGACTATTCTAAAACAATTTCAAGCAACCCCACCTCCAGCTTCCGTAAAAGCTGTTGGGGAGATTTGTGTTACTTGCGGTGGTCCTCATCCTTACTATCAGTGTCTCGCCGCCGATGGCAATACTTTCCTGGAATATCAGGATAATATTCAAGGATACGTTGCAGTAGCCGCGGGTAACTACAATCAGGGTAATGCCAGTTATCGTCCTCCATGTGTGGCTAATCAAACAAGACCACCGGTTTTTGTTCAACAAAACGGACAAAATAATCAAAACCGTTTTAGCCAACCTCAAGGATATAATCGAGGAAACAATTTCAATCCAAATGCAAATTATCAAGCTCCAATTCAACAAAACCAAGTGTTCCTTTAAATGAGTTGGAAAAATTTAAGAAAATAAATGAGGCTAATATGAAAGCCATGCAAACTCAAATTAACAATGTGAAAAATGAGTTAAGGAATGAAATGCAATCTTCAATTCAAGCTTCAATGTCAAATCAAACAAACGAGCTTAAGAACATGATGGCTAGTTTCTTTCAAATGAACACCGCTTCTACCTCGGGTACGGGATCTCTCCCTAGCAACACCGTTGCTAACCCGAAGGGTGAATTGAAAGCCATTACCACTCGAAGTGGTCTTGTTCTTGATGGACCTACCGTTCCTATGCCTCCTCCATTCATTAATCCGGAGGAGGATGAACGTGTAGAGGAGACTTTAACAGACCCGGAACATGGTGAGTATACCATTAAGGTCCCACCTCCTCAAGTCCAAAAAGCTAAACCTCCTTCTCAAAGAAACTTTGTGATTCACCAAAGGGATCCTCGTTATCCTCATATCCCTTATCCGTCAAGAATGAATCAAGAAAAACAAAAAGAAAAAGATGAAGTCCAAATCCATAAATTTTGGCACATGTTTAAACAACTTCACATCAATATCTCTCTTGCCGATGCTTTGATTCTAATCCCGAAATACCAAAAGATGCTTAAGTCTCTCCTTTCCAACAAGGAAAAACTTATTGAATTGGCAAACACACCCTTTAATGAAAATTGCTCAGCGGTTATCCTTAAGAAGCTACCTGAAAAGCTAGGTGACCCTGGGAAATTTCTCATTCCGTGTGGTTTTAATGAGCTCAAGTGCAAGGCCCTAGCTGATCTAGGTGCTAGCATCAACTTGATGCCACTCTCGGTGTGGAAAAATTTTACCCGAGCTTATTTCCACCCAAATGACTCTTGAACTTGCTAACCGTGATATTTGCACTCCGAAAGGAATTGCAAGAGATGTCTTTGTTCCGGTTGGAAAGTTCACATTCTTGGCTGATTTTGTCATCGTTGATTATGAAAGCGATCCTCGTGTCCCCCTCATTTTGGGAAAACCATTCTTACGGACCGCTCGTGCTTTGATTGATGTTCATGGAGAAGAAATGATTCTTCGGGACGGAAATGAAAGACTAATCTTGAATATGAGACATGACACTTCAAGCTATTCAAACGAACCTCATCAAGAATCAATCAACATGATTGATGTCTACAATGTTTCACATGAGGAAATTCGTGAAGATTTGTTTGCAACAAATCATCCAAGTGGCAATCCCACTCCAATTTCGGAACCCGAGACTAAGTCTTCTTTTTTTTCCCTGACACTTATCTCCCTTGAAGAAAGTGATTTAATTTGGGAAGAATTCGAAGCTTATCTCGCAAGTGATTCATTTCTACCAGGAAATAGTAATCCTTTATCTCTTCTCCCTTCTTTTCATAATTCTTTAAGTGGCAGTACCACTTCTTCTTTACCTAGTCTCCCGATTTTTGAGACTAGCGACTATTTTCTTGAGGAGTTCACCGATGAACTCGCTCACATCACATTTCTACCAGGAAATGATGATCTTCCCTTTGATGCCGAATCCGAACTTCGAGAATTAAAGTATTTGCTTAACCATGATCCTATTAAGGAAATGGATTCTATTGATTCGGTTGATGAAAATTCTCTTGATGACAATCTTGTTGATACCATTTCTGAAATGTTCACCGATGAACATACTCTCGATTATTCATCTCCACCATTATATGATGATGTTGATGATGATCTTGATTACTCATCCCCACCATTATGGGATGATTATGATGAACTTTTTGATCTTGAAACCGTTAATGATAATCCATATGATGAACCACTTGACTCCAAGGAAGAGAAAATCAAAGAGTCAAAACTCTTGATTGATGAACTTGATCTTCCTGGATCAAGTGATTTCCTTCCTTTTCCCGAGTGTGACTCGGTTTTCTATGAGGATTTTTCTGAGGTTGATGCTTTGCCTTTAACCAACAACGAGGACAAGGTATTTAATCCGGGTATACTCATTCATGAAAACCTCTTTGAAGTCACCAAATGTACAACACCGGATAAGAATGTAAAGAAGCTCACTAATACTTCTTTAATTCGTGAGGATTTTAATCCTCCTCTTTATGAACTTCCTTTCCACAAAGAAGTTCTCGGGCTCGGAGCTTTACTCTCGTTTTCGTCCGAAAATGAGGAAAAAGTTTATAACCCCAGGATTCTCACTTCTAAAAGAGTCCATTCTTCTCTTCTCCCAGAATTATCTCATCGGGGCTCTAAAGCTTTCAAAGTCATTAAAATTCTTGAAAGCCCGATGGAGATTTTTCCTTGCTCTTATGGAGAGGACATCCGAGTCTTGGATGTTCCATGTCTCCATTTTTATCCCCCTTGACAAGCTCAAGTATGGGGGGATTGGGTCAAGCCAAGTGACCTAAAACAAGTGCTTCGTGGGTAGCAACTCATGCTTATCCTAGTATAATCGTAGAATAAGTGTTTTTTGTTATTGTGTGAGGCTCGCCTCTTCCATTTTTCATGTTTTGTGTTGTATGTCCAGGATGTCCCGGATTTTTGAAGCCTCTCGTGCTCGTAGTTTTGTCCTTCGTTCACAAGAGCTTCACATCCTCAGCTTCAATTAGGGAATCCGATATCCAAATCTTATCGACTAACGTTTTTCTTTAAGCATACTTAATAAACGGCTTAGGATTTACGTAGAGACCCTTCTTAAAACATTGGACAATGTTTAGTTCTAGTATGGTGGGGGGGGGAACTATCGATTTGATTGAGGCATGCAGTCAGTTGTTTCACGAATCCCGTTTTTACCACTATAATTTCAAATAAAAATATAATAAATGAAAAATTTTAAAATTTTTAAAAATAAATTAAGTGTTTGTTTCAATTTTTGACTTCCGGCTGGGTTAGAATAAGAATAAATTTTGACTCACGATCGAGCGTGTTGAGCTTTTGCTTGTTCCTTACTTTTAGTACTACGGCGTTCGGAATTTGACGAAGAACGAAAATGATAGAGTTAATTATGAGTTGGATGCTAAACGAGGATTTTTTGGAAATCTTAAGAGCTCATAAGTCTAGTTTGTGGTTTTTTCTCCATAAAGCTCTAAGGACTAATAATACGTGCTATTTTTTAAAATTAAACTTAAATCAACAATTTTTGAAGTATAGTCGATATTAATAATTTTAGTTCAAATTTATGCTTAAATTTTCTAAAAAGAAATTTTCTCTATATCATGGCAATATAAACTGTAAAAAAATGAAAAAAATGTAAGAATGAATGGTGAATAATAATTATAAACTATGGGCTGATAAAAGTTTGTGCATCTGTGTACTGGACTTCTATATACCGATGTTGCAGCCTTCTAAAGAAAGCCCATAGTAAGAATAATAATCTGAGACTGATAAAAGTTTGCTGCATCTTGTCGGCTCACAACCGATGTTGCAGCCTTCAAAAAGGCCGAGGATTTACATTGTATCATGGTTATATTAATGATTAAGTGTGAAATAATGTGATTTAATAAATATAGGGAAAATCTCTTTTTCTTAAATTTAAATATGCTTTCGAACTTAGACTATTTCATTTTGAGTTGTGATTTTTCTAAATAAGCTATGTATAAACGGGAAACCTAAGAGTTTTTTAAACTGAAGGTCTGTGAGTCCCGATACTAGTCTCTGTGGGGTGTCAAAAGCCTGGTCACTTAGCCGCAAAGGTTACGCGGATGCGTGCCAAGCGAAAGTCGAATTCATGGGTTGATGACTAGTCACAGCCTTGTCAAAACTGTTATTATTCTCGGGTGGAACGTGAAGCATAGAATTTTGCAAAACATTGATCCATAGTTGAAATTCGAAATGGCACATTCACCTAATATATATAATAATTGTCGGGAGTGAAAAGTTCACAAGTTACAAATATGAGTAGTGTTAGCATCTTAACTTATATTTAACGGTGATTTCGTTTTAAGCTTGGTTTGGAATAATGAGAAAAGTCGGGAACGATGATTTTATCCTTTTTGAGGATTTTAGGATTGAAATGTTTCTTGTTCTATGATCCCTAAAGTTATAAAAATAACGTAGTACAATATGTTAGTTAGTTGTTTAAAGAATAAAAATACAAAAATATGTGTAGGTTTAAGTTTGTATATATTTAAAATGGTTAAATAAATGTCGGGCTTTTCAAAGCTTTTGATTATTTCATTCCTCGCGACGAACACTTAGCTACTTTTCGAGGTTATTAGTCGAGGGGGATTAAGAGTCTTAGTTTTCTAAGTGTTTACTTATAGCATTACGTGAGGATACGCAATAGTTTAGTATGGGGGATTTTGGTATGTGCTTAAATACACATACCATTTTCCATTAAAACCGGACTTAAATGGCCAAAAACGTACCAAAAATACATTGTATTTGTATGTTTTCATTTATATAGTGCAGAAAACGGATATCCGAGAAAAGGACGAAAAATCAAGCCAAAAACGACAAAATCGAGCACGGAATGGAAAAGCGTGAAAAAGTCAAGGTCAACCAAAGTCAACCCCGTCAAAGTCAACAGTCAAAGACGAAGCCTTAACCGAAGAAATTCTTAAAGGGCCACCCGAACCCATCTAATGGGCCGGGGCAGCCCATTAAGGGTTAATATCAAAGACTTATAGCTCTTAACTTGCAAATAGGCTCTAATTCTTTTTCTTAATTTGGCCCAATTGTAAGATAAGCCCAAATCACACTTTAACAACTGTTAGGCCCAATCCCTTTTATAAGTTAACTCTGTTAAGTCCTTAGGGACTGTGGGTGTAACACAAGTATACACCCTGAGGGACTTTTCTTGCCAACCCACCAAAAGTTATCACACCACAAGGACTGCCCTTGCAATAACAATATACAAGATGAAGGACCTAATTTGCCAAAAACCCAAACTCTTTACCCTGCACCTAAATCAAACACACAATACTCAAACCTTTCCCGCCAAATTTACTATTCCTTCACCCCTATCGTTTTCACCTCAAACCATGCACCCATAGACAAACCATCACTCTCAAACCCTCACCCCACCTCACTACACTCCAATTGCCACCTTGGCAATCCCTCAACATACCATTGGCTGCAAACAATCAAGGGATGTGATTAAAGAACTTGGGCTCAAAGAAATATGGATGGCTGAGATTGTGCTTTTGATCTCTCTCACACAACAAACACAAATGCTTGAAGCTCTCACAGAAGAAACACAAGACTAGAAGAGCTTTTAGTATAAATAGGCATAGTGTAGCTTATTAGTCTTTTGTTGACCCCCACACCCTCCCCACTTCCCCCCCCTACCCCCCCCCTTTAAGTCCATCTTTTGTATTAACAAAGTTTGTACCATTTTAGTTACTGTCTTTTTAATACATTGTCATTTAATTTAATTGTCATTTAAATTTCAGCTTTATAATCTTTATTTTCAAGTTAATGTAATTTTAAGAGCTTTTCTTTAAATACTTGTCATTTAAATATTGTTTTTAAGCTTTAGTATAAGTTTTTGGTTTTCAGTGTGAAAGAACATTTTCTATATAATAAGTATGCTTTTAATTCTGTAATAAAAATTAAAAAAAAATTTAATTTTCACAGAAAATAAATCCAAATCTGTTCAGAATTAATGAGCAAGTCGTATATGGAAGACTCCTTGGTTTAGAGCTTCTTAGGAAGCATATAGTATTGGTTTATAAGCTGTTGAGAGCTTATTTCCTTGCCATAAGCTTTGGACTCTTTGTAAGTTTGACTTTTTCATTTTTTTGCTTATTTTTACTGTACATTTGCTTATTTAGTGCTTATTCTTGCTTTTACTTGCTTATTTATGTTTTTATGCTTACTTGTCTTTGTTTTATGCTTATATGTCTTTTATTTAAGTTTTTATGTTAAATCTGCCCATTTTTACCTTATATTTTGGCTTGGTCTCTTTGTTGCTTATTGAAAGTTGCTTATTGCCTATTGAAATTGTCTTATTTTTGCTATTTACTTTATTAGTGTTTAAATTTTTTGCTTAAATCTTTGCTAAATAGCTTAAATATAGATCGATATATTAAACGGGGTGTTTGGCATAGGGGATGAATATATGGGTCATAATGGGTATGTGAACAAACGCAAGTAGGTCAATATTGGCCAACTTAAGTAGCAAGAGTCCTTACTAGAAGCCATTTAAGTTGTTTTTCAAAATTTTAAAGTATAATGTTTGTTTTTAAGTTTTTCCTAAAAGTTACTTAAGGCTGTGGTGTCAAAACAGTTTTGTAATAGCTTTTTTGATTAGGCTTTTGAACCCTGTTTTTAAGACTTGTTTTTGTGTCATTTTAAGTGTCAAAACATAGTTGTTAAAAGTCTTGTTAGTTTACTTTTGCCTTAGTCTAAAACTTGTCAAAAAATGTCAAAGCTAGTTTTCAAGTAAAAAGTCACTTTTTCATTTTCACATTTGGTATGTAAGTTAATTGTTTTTAGTTTTGAAAATTATGCACAAGGATCATTGGAGTCAGTCTCAATCTGTTTTAACTTATTTTTTATTTTGAAGCTCTTTTTCTAGCTTATTTAATAGGGTGCAATAAGCCCTTTGTTTTTACAAATACCAAGTCAGCATATGCTGACTGTCACAGCCCATTTTCCATTAGCTTTTTATAGCTTAATCTAGTTTTAAAACTTAAACTCTTTGCTGTTAATGTAGCCTAAGCCAAGATCTTTATGGTATAGCTTCATATGCCATATTCATAAGCCATTAAGGAATGACTGTAAAGGGCTTAAAAAATTAAAGCCCATAAAAGTGCCTCTTAGGCTGTTTGATGTCTGTTTTTGGCTTAACAGTGCTTATTTGCCCTTTTACTGTGCTTATTGTTGTGTTCTTTGCTTATTTTTATTTCTAGTTGCTTATTAGGAGTATTAGAATAGAAAGTAGCTTAGTTAGTTTATAGGGTAGCTTATTTGAGCTTATTTGAAAGTTTTAAGCATTTGCTTATTTGCTTGTTAGCTTAGAGTAGCTTAATTCCCTTGCTTATTTTTAGTTAGACTGGCTTATTAGGTGTAGGTGCTTGTCTGCCTTAGCTTATTTTTCTTTTCCATTTGCTTATTTGCTATAAAATGCTTAACAGTTAGCTCTTTTAGGACTTAGTGTAAAAAGCCATATCTGTCATTTTCTTTTGCTTATTTCGTGCTTATTTTTAAATTTTAAAAAAAATTTCCTTTATTAAAGTTGGTAGTTTACAGCTTATTTATAAGCTGTATTAAAAAAGTTAAAAAAAGCAAAAGGGGGTAAGGTGGATGTCCCCAAGGATGAGGCTAAGGCTCGAACCCTTGGACCTCATCACCCTCATCCTTTATAACATACACACTTACTCCGCTGCGCTGTATTATGGTACATTTTTCGTTATAGTCCCATGTGGCTTGGTATTGTAAGGACATTTTGGCCCTTTGTAGCTTATAAAGATGTTTTAGCTTATGAACAGCTTTATTTTGATAAGGTGTTTTAGGGCATCTTTTTTTTCTTATGATCATACTTAGGTCAAAAGCATTTTCCTTACATTTTTTAGATCTTTAATAAGTTCGTTTAGTTTTTTTTGAATTAAATGTTTTACGCTTTCTCTAAAATAATAGTTTATTTAAATCATATTAAGGAATATTAAAAGGTCAAAAATTTATAATTTTCACTTAAAAGTTGTAGTTCTATCATTTAGCAGATTTAGGAAAATTAAATTTGATTTCGTAAGGTTAATTTTGGCAAAGTTTGTTTTTTAAATAACGGAGTTGTTCGAATCCCGTTCTTATTTTTAGGTTGACATCATTTATGCTGTTTCATGTTTAGGTTTTGCCTTTATTCGTTTTTGTTTTTAATCTTAGAAATTAAAAGATCCAAATCAATCTCTTTATTCTATTCAATTCACGCTGTATTCACAAACCTTCTCGATTTTTAATTCACACCTCGCTGGGAAACGACCCGGAGATTTTTGATTTTCCTTTGGTCAAAAGGAATTTCTTTGAATCTTTCGGAATACGTATACTATAATTGAATTATAATTATTGATTTTCCTTATTTATATATATTATTTATATATAATAAAGGTTAAATCTTTGGTTATCAGTAAAAATTGGAATCACACTTATCAAGACATTCCCATTTGCTTATAAAATTTTGAATACTAAAAGGAGTTCTTTTAAAAAAAAGCAAGAAGAAATCAACAAAAACTAACATGATCATCCAGCAACCACTTGCGAAAAGAACACTACATACATACCTATATCTCTTCATCCAGCAAGAGATCTATCAATATCGATGACCGTACCTCAAAAATTAAGCCGTTTACCCGTTTCTGCAGTTGTTTTACATTTCCAAAATGAACCGACAGGCGGGCATCCATTTACATAACTACACAGCGGGTTCTAATTAGATTCGTACCTCCACGACGAAACTCCTTAATCCCTCTACCTCTCATCATCTAGACTAAGCAAATAAACTAAGTATTGATGCACTCTACAATTGCATCAACAGTTTTTGTATAGCGCACTCACCAAGGTTATTAGGTCCCTTTCTTTTACTCTTTAATTATTACTCGTCTTGAATCATAATTTAAATGTAACCCAAAATCTTTCTTAACAAAAACTTAAATCTTACCTGTGTGTTGTGGAGTTGTCAATGTGTGCGTGCCCTTTAGTAATATATCTAGTAAGATCTGGAGTAGGATGTGTGATATCTGATGATGTCTACGGTTACATAATATACTGATATTCGAAATTCTAAGAAGAAACAATTAAGTTAAAAAAAAGAAGAATGTGAAAATGAAGCTCGTAGATGATCCCATCATTTGACATAGTCAAAATTGGAATGTTGTGTGTGATTCTAGACACTTTCGGCCTTCAATCTACTATACAGAAGACGATCATAAATTGTTGCCAAATCTGTATACATATAACCAAGATAACCACGTCTTCCGAGCACTTCCTCTCTAGCAGCAGCCACCTGCAACAGTTATTAACCATCCATTTCAAAAGCCTTTTAAACAATAATAGAGTAGAAACTATAACATCGTTAACTAAATTTCCATTTCAAAGTCATGACAAATGAGAATTTGATTTTTTTCTGGGTGTAGATGAAACCCCAATGCTATTCAGTGTTATTCATTCTCAAATGAATTCAGAACTTACAACGGATTATTGTCAGACTAAAACCATTTTGATGTCTGGCGCGCGCCTTTATGTATATTTTATAGATTTCATTAAACAATAAAACAGATACAAATAGAACATTTTAGATTACAAACTAATGAAATTATACTTGATTAACATAATGTATTTGGATAACACAAAAAACATAAGACATTTTGGCATAGATATACGTGCATGTATTAACTTACCTAACAGTTCAGAGGCTACCAACCTTAACATAAAAATCTTGCATGTTTAGTGAGTATACCTGGATGACAATGACAATCAAATCACCAAACCAATGCAAGCATCCAACTCCTTCTCGAGTGTTTTCTGGATTCACATAAGCTGTGCAAGAACCCACTTATAGTTAAGAACGTAGCTTTCTTCAACCACCTACAAATATTAGAGTTCATGTTGAAAGTCGATCAAAATCTTTTAAAACCGAAATTCCTATATCATTTTGTTCAGATATTTAAATTTGTATTATCCACACAAAGAAAGCTAAGACTACCTATAAATGAACAATGAATGAGCCACAAAGTATATGTGGTCAACCTAACTCAGCCTAGCAAAACTCGAACTTTCACATTCGCCTAAATCATTACACACACCATTGAAAGCATAAAAAAGTATTTGTGAGTCAACCTAACTTCACCCCTTCTTGTGTTTCAAACACGTTATTCGTTTGAGATCTCTAAATTCTTGTTTCCATGCTACTTATTCCGCGTATGATGATAACATCAAATATTTGATACTTTTTAGTGTCAATTTTCCCTTAAAAATACTTGCAATTGTCTTATAAATACTTGAATTTGATACATTTACAGTTTTTTCCTTGTGTTCAGGTAAAATGCAAGTATGTGACAAGAAACACGAGAAATGGACGTAAAAATGATGAAAACACGGGATTACTTAGTGTGTGTCTTATTATCCGCTATCACCCTATACGACAGTGTGTTACAGTCTGTAACATATTCAAGGGCAAGACAGTCACCCAGTAATCATTACGGCGTATAAAAAATAAAACCACACATTAAAGGTCTTACTGCCGATCAGTATTATTATTGAAGGTTGAGTCGTCAGAGTCAGCATTACGGCGTCTAAAAATACTTGCAATTGTCTTATAAATACTTGAATTCGATACTTTTACGGTTATTTCCTTGTTTTTAGGTAAAATGCAAGTATATGACAAGAAACACAGGAAAAGGACGTAAAAATGAAGAAAACACGGATTCTTATGAAGGTTTACAGCGTAATCCCTACGATAGTGTTACGCCGTAACATATTCATGGCAAGACACGTCACCTAGCAAGATTACGGCGTAACCACATGGAAGGTTTATGCTGTAACATCATTATTATTATAGGATGAGTCATCCTAGTCAGCATTATGGCGTAACATGGCTAATTAGTTACGCCATAACATATTTTATACCTACAACATTGAAAGCCTCGTCGGCACTTTACGGCCTAACACTCTACAAGGTTATGCCATAACAAATTCGTAATCTATAAATAGAGGCCTCATTCAGCCACTTTAGCATCATCCATTCCACCACAGATCCAAGGGGTGACCAAGGCCTTGAAAGCTCGAAGAATTCCACCAGAAGTCCAAGGGAGATCACACTTATATTACTTTTGTATTTAATCGTTCATAAACCGCATCTGTAAGAATTATGAGTTTTTAATCTATGATTACCTTTATTAATTATTTCTTTGTTGTTGCCATGAGCGGCTAAGCACTTCAAGTGCTAGCCTAGTTATGAATTTACTATCGTTACAATGTTGGTTTCCTGTTAAATCATGGTTTCGTTGTATATCCATTTGACTATCGTGTAACCCTGGGTTTTAGTAGTATTGCGGGTAGTTTAGACCCTATTAGTCCTATTATTAGATTACTAATTGAACGTGGGATTAATAGTGGTACTAGGATAGGTTTTATACCCTATCCCTAGTGTAGGAACTAATCCTGTTACTGCCTCTATCACTTAATATACTTAAAAAGCATAGGAACTCTTTCAGAGAAGGTTAATAATCTGTTTAGGTTATTAGACTAGTTCTTGGGGATAGTTGGGATTAATCACTATGACCTGGTTGCCCTACCTTCATAACCTTTAGGGGATTCGGGGTCACATAAATTATATGGCAGACTAAATATATCTATTCAAGTTTGTCAACTTTAGAAACTACTAATGAAACCATGGTATAACATTGCACATGAAAACATAAGTTATGACGGTAGTATTAAATTGGCTAGGCTAGCATGTTTTTCTCCCTGATTACTTCTATCAATTTACTTTCTCGCAATTTACTTTCCTGTTATTTTATAAATCAATCTTGAACCATTTTCAATACGTGACAATTCAAATTAAGACTATTTAAAACTTAGCTCCTGGGACGACCTCAAATTTACCATCTCTACACTACTCACGATTGGGTTCTTTGCCCGTTAGTGCGTTTGTCAGGTGAATCGACTTTTTTAAATTTAAACCAAAACTTTTTTAGTATGTTTTTCATTTAGCATTGTTAGAGTCAGTTTTTATGTTATACTACCTCATTTGATTAAGGAGTGCGAGGAGCCGAGAAATTGTGAGTTATGTCATTGGCGTCACAAAAAGCTCCAATTTGCACGTCATTGTCAAATTCCCAACCATGATCCATACGGATCGACACAATGAGACAACCAATTTGGTTTTGAATTTTCTTGCTCAAAATCTCAAATTGATCAAAAGCTTCATTTTTGGTTTTCAAAATTTTTATCTAAGTATATCTTGAGTTATTGTCCACTATGACCAAAGTGTAAAAGTTACCCTTAGCTTTGAATAGCGGCCAGAAAATAAAGATGCATATGCAATAATTCTAGACATTTAGAAGTATACACCATGTTTTAGCTTTATGAGAAGCATGGACTTGTTTACCAATTTTTAAAGCATCACAAAAGTGTTGGTCATATTTCAACTTAGGAAAATTCCTAAATAGTTCTTTAGATGATAAAGATTGTATTAATATTATATTAGCGTGTTCTACCACCTATGCCCTAACGTAGAGTTATCATCTATGGTGATTAGCCAAAGCTTATCCCTATGTGATTAATCGATCTACATAACATAAAGATTGTTCTTCCTAATTTCTCTACCTATGGTTATTCCATCTTTTAGTATTTCACTCTCAGTTTTGCTAAATTGTACTTTACACTTTTTATCATATATTTGACTAATACTAAGTAGATTGAATCCTAAGTTGTCTACGTGAGTGAGTCATGAGTAATCATACCTTTGCGTATTATATTTCCCTTTAAGTTGCTTTCGAAGCTAACATTACCTCCGTCGTATGCTTGGTATGATGAAAAGAGATTCTTGTTCCTGGTCATGTGTTTGGAACAACCACTATCTTTGATCCATTAATATGGTTCCAAACCGGATTTCAAGCATACCTAAATAACAAAAAAACTTAAAACTTTGTTCTCTAATGTATGATGGGTCCATTAGTGTTAAATAAACCATTTACTTGGTTTATTTTTTAGTAAAGGGGATTACCCAGGTAAAATATATATAAATTGCAGAAAATGAAGTACAATGAAATGTGATTTAAGTACCACATTAACCTCAAGCAACGCTTGGACAGCCACTAAAACATATGTGACATGCCACAATATGAAAACTAGCAAAATATACTAACTAGAACACCAATAGGAAAAAACCATTTCAAAGAACAAGAGTCACCAAACTGATTACTTGGTTTAAGTACGGGAATGATAAACATAAGTTCCATGACATTTAGCTAGGTGTTTGGAATAGGTTAGGATAGTTATAGTTCCAACCCATGGTGTGGTAGTTTGGTTGTTTGTTGTAATTACTCTTGGGAAAGAGGTGTTTAAGAATAGGTTTAACAACTCTTGGTTATTGCGTTTTACGCCTAAAATCGTTTTTAGAGAGTCCAAGACCATATATTAAGGATGACTTTTGCTTAATATGATTTATGGAGGGATTTGACTTTCTGTAAATGATAACGAATCTGTTCAGGAGGAGTTGCAAGAATTCTGGTATGTTCTCTTCGTACGTCACACAGATCCGTTTTGAATGGGAGCCGTATCCCTTTGATAGACATCCATTGGATCCGTGGGTCTGCTAAGAGCAGACTACACAAAAACTATTTAACTGGATTTACTTGTTGATGCTTCACTAGTTATGAAACCATGTCTGGTTCTGTCATTTGGTGATTTTTGTGCATTTAAAATTTCATTTACACACCAAGTACTTTTCTCAAAATTTGCAAATTTAGAGTTTTGATCAATGAGTGTTTCTTGGGTAAGTTTAGGTTTTTCAATTTCAAGTCTAAGCTCTTAACAAGATATACAACCTTCGTCAATAGATTTGCTTTTCTCTAAATGTTTCATTTCTCTTTTAGTTCATAAACTTCGTTTTCTAGAAATTCCCATTTAGTTTACAAAAGCTTGTTTTTATTTATAATTTTTAAGCTTAGCTTACAAAGCTTGTTGTGCTTGGTTTGTAATGTGTCATCACTAATAGAGGAATTATAAGAGGATGATTCAGATTGTACCTCGTTAGATTCTTGTGCCATGAGAAAAACTTCATCTTTCTTTGGCTCTTTGTCATCTTCACCACTATCACTCCATAACCCGCCAATAAAGGCTTTTTAGTCTTTTCGGGGAGGTTTTGGACATTCCTTGATGAGGTGATTTGGGTCACTAGATCTAAACCACTTTCTTTAAGTTTTTCCATTCTTGTCATCATGCGGCTTTCAGATGGACTTTTCTCTTCACGAGGTTGCCTATCAAACTTGCCTCTTCGTCTAAATAACTTTTTAATGTCCATCACGACCATGGCATATTCCTCATCTTCACTACTCGAAGTGGATGCTTTCTTAGTACTTGACTCCATTTTCGCCTTAAGTGCAATGGATTTATATTTTTTTCCTTTTTTCCCTTAACAATCTCGGAGTCTTTTTCCATGACCAATTCATATACTTTGAGGTTACCAATTAGTTCGTCAAGAGACCATTTTGAAAACTCTTTGGACTCTATAATCGCGGTCACTTTAGCTCTCGATTTGGGATATAGTGCACGAAGGAATTTCCTAACATAATTCTTGCTATAAAAAGATTCATCAAGTGCTTTTAGAGAAGTAATAATATTATTAAAGCGAGCAAAACCACTATCAATTGACTCGCCTTCATTGATAGAAAATTGTTCATATTGTTGAACAATTATGTCAATTTTGTTATCATTGACTTGAGAGTTTCCTTGACGAGTGATTATCAATGTTTGCCATATTTCTTATGCGGTTTTACACATAAAGACTCTTTTATATTCTTTCTTAGGTAAAGCATTATAAAGCATCATTTTAGCCTCATTATTTTGGGCAAGCTTTCTCTTGTGCTCATCTTCATATCTATTATGTGGTATGACCTCATCCCGACCCGTGGTGACATTTCTAACCAATGATACATACTCACCTTCGTATCTAACATACCAAATATTTATATCTTTAGATTTCACATAAGTTTCAAAACGGGTTTTCCAATATATAAATATGTTGGATTCAAAAAGAGGTGGTTGTTGCATATATTGCCCTTCTTTGTACTTATTAAAATCCATGGATCGATCCAAGTTTTAAAATATAATATATTTTTAAAATTTTGTGTAATGTAGTCTGACACTGATGTGCTGTCGTTGTATGGTATATTTTACTGATTCAAGTTTTAAATTTATATATTGCCGACTCAACCAAAAACAACACTTTAACGGGCAGTGTACCCGATCGGTAGTAGTTTCGTGGTAAGTAGGGTGTCGAACACTTGAGGCGAGGTTAAATCTATCAATTTAATTAATATCTTGGTTATCTAAACTATGTTAATTCTATTCTAATCTAAACATATGTTAAACCTATGTCAGTTTAAATCCTAATTCTAATGGGAAAAGGGGGTTTTCAGCCTGAGAGACTGGCACAGTTTGGTTGGTGACTATAATCAATTCAAGACACTGTTACCCACGCAAGCTGATTAACAAAAGATAAAAGAGCGGTCAAACCTTATATAAGAAAACTGTATTAACCATTATTAATCCAATTAGAATATTGGTTTGTTTATTTAGTGCAATGATTTCTTCTCTCGAGGTGGCATATCATTCTTAAGACTTATGCGTTACATCATCCTAAGACCTAGACACATTAATTCTGTCACAATTAAAGCATCCACATAAAGCATCCTTGGTTGCTGATTATAATCTAACATAGGGATTAAAGAATGGTGAACTTTTATACCTAGCTCATAGAGACTTTACCCACTTACCGCTTAACGGCAATTTATACACTAGTAGTCCACTTGTCCAACTATCCAATGGAATGCAGACGTATTTTGTTTGAAATTATCTAGGTCACCTCTATCAACACTATGCAATAAACCATCGCAATATCCTATTAACTAGTTAATCCGAAGCGATCCTAGACACATGCAAGAAGGACAATATTTGTGTAACTATTATTCTAGATGTATAAATTACTATATGGAGAGCTATCCCGGACTCTAGATCCGCTTGGTCCACTTTACTAGATCCAGTTGAATGATAGGTCGCATACAAAAGCGCGTAAACAAGTATAAATTGATAAACATAAACAAGCACTCAATGATAAATCAAGAAATCAAGATAAACAAATACCAAACATTCAAATCTTCATAATAATGGCTAATACCCAAAGGTATTAGCCTTCAAATGTCATAATAAATACAAGAGTAATTATTTAGCCAAGGTAAACTAACCGAGTTAACGAATGATACCAAAAACTGAATGATTACTAAAGTATATGGAATTACACGATGTCTCCTATGGAATTGAATACGTTGCTCGACCTCTTCTGCTCTTTTTCTCCTCTGAAAATCGAATTTTGTGGTTTAGGTATCGAGAATATGATTTAGCACACTTAAAACTCGTTTTTGAGTTTTCTATTTATAAGGTCTGGAAGTCGGTTGAATACGGCGTATCCAAGAGTTGGATACGGCGTATTGGGGATTTCTTGGAGTAGGGACCACGCTTGATATCTTCCAGAATATTATATTGATTCCATATCTTGAATACGGCGTATTGAGTCCTCTGGATACGGCGTATTGAGCTTTATCCTTCTGTGGTCTTTGGTGAGTGCAGGCACGAATACGTCGTATCTTCCTGAGGAAAATCGCGAATTGATCTTAGAATAGTAACATCTTCAAAATTATCCCTCCATTAAGCCTCCAGAAATGCTCGCCTTTTGCTAACTTTTCACCATTACTCCATAATTACTACAATTCTCAAATATAAACGATTAAGAACAATTTCTTTGCAATAACTATAAAAAATGGGTTAATGTTGTGGGATAAACGATGCTATAAAATAGACGTTATTTGATGTCTCAAATATTCCCCCCAATTGAATCCTACTGTCCTTCAAGTAGCCTTATAAGAAGTTTATAAAAATGTATCCCCAAGTATAGTTTTCCCCGTTAAAGCACTGTTTTGATCTATTACAATTAACACAACCAAACACCCACGAATAGGAAGATGAAAACACTCAAATCACTCAACTAATCTATGTGGTAACATGTAACTAATTCTCTCAATTGCTCGGTCGTGACGAGTATTCTATCATAAGCTTGGCAAGGATACACATCTCCACCGCTAAAACTAAGGAGTAACAAGTTTATAAAGGTAAATATGTTTTTTGTATGGAAGGCGTACGGTTGATCATTCTATAATCTTTCACCAGAAGTACCACTCCAACAAGGCAACTGAAGCACACATACACACCCGGAACGCCAGGATAGACATGTGTGTTCGAACACATCACTATTCGAATTTAACCAACGATTAGGATGAAGAATGATATAGGGTAGGAACCTTCTAACTTTCACCAAAAGTCGTAAACCAAGAAGGTACAAGACATGCATACATGGCCGGAATGCCGAAATAGACATGCATGTTCGTATGACTCCTCATTCCTGTAAAACTAGTGGCTAATCATTAGGTGAGAGGGAAGTAAATTGTTGTTATATAAAAATCAAGAAACAAATAAATTAAGACTTAAGATACAAGTTGCTAGACACTTATTTCCTGACCGTTACTATGATAAAGACAGCTCTATTTACAACGTCTTGATCATTGGTAAAAAACAACAACCTAAGTTGGCGTTCCCGTAACGGTCAACTTCCCAACATCCCAAAACTTTAACATTCCTCTACAAGGCAAGTGGGGTGATATCTACACTTGTACAATACTCTCCATCGCGAAATTTTTTAGACTAACAACGAATAATCGATCCTTCCATGTGATTCTTCAATAATTGCGAAACGACTATCTTTAAACTTCCCTTCTCTTTTGTATTTTTTCTATTTTTTTTGTTCTTTTTTCTCTTTTTTACCAACATTCAAATTCTCCGGAGTAGTTTCACCATCTTCACGATCATAACAATTCCGGATATTCCTTCGGTTAGTTTCTTCGTCTTCGATTTCATCAATAATTGTGACTGTAAGTAAAATCACATGACTTTGACTACTAATATAACATTCTCCATTGCAATGTCATATTTCAACCTTGGGCACCGAAGATGAAAATTGACACAAGACTCAGGAGAATACAAATATTACACTTTAAAAGCAACCCCCCTAACAACTGTAAATCAAAACTATCTAACATTGTAGGTTAAGGTGATAAGGTGTAACGAAACAAATAGTTTGTGTAAATTCTAAATGATTGGCTTCTACGTTGTTTCTAGTGGATCATCACTTTAAAGATGAGAGTGGAAAGGGTTTAAACGGGAGGTTAACTAACCGGTGTAGTTAGTTAATAAGCAACATGTAAAGGCGATTTGGGTGTAATTGATAAATGTCAAGCGTGTGTCGTAATAATATAAAGTATATCCCGTTAGATAAGAAAATTACTTTAGGAAAAGTAATAGTCTATCTTTCGAGTGTCGTATCCCGACGAGAGATGAATTGAAATCCATGTTAATGTTTTGAAGAAAATGCTTGATTATCTTTTAAGATTTTTGATTTTAGAAATTAAACTACTTTTTAGAAAACTATATTTAATACTAAAAATTATAATAATATTAATACTAGAATTATACTAAACAATTAAACTACGAGAATTAAGCTAAAATGAACTAAATGATCTATAAGACGAAAATGCTTGCTAAGTGACGTGAAAAGTTCATTAAGTGTGAATTAAGGTTTATCAACGAATTAATTTCCTTAGAAAAGATAATTATCTCACAACGTTGGTTTATTTTGACAAAAATCTCTTAAAAAGATATTAATTACTAGATGTGTCGTTTGACTATTTTTCTAGATTTTGCCCTTTAAAACATTTAAACTACATATCTAAATAATCGAAAATTATTAATTAACAAGCCTTTTTTCAATCAACGCTTAATTCCCAATTCACATTATCACTTAACAAGCACTAATTAAACTACTCACTACACATAATGATCAAATAAACAAAGCTAAACACTTTAAACTAAGCTACACTAATGTATTGAAAAAGAATAGAAAATGGAACTGAATTGAAGAGCTGCAAAGAAACGAATACCATCCGATTTATTTAGCTAAAGCAAATAATCAAATTTGGTCTAGCTAAATAAACCTTTAAAGCTCTACTCCTCATGAGTAGACTAGTACCACTAATGCCCTTAAAACAATAAACTATTATACACAACATTTATATTTCACAAGCATGTTTAAATTTCATGACACTATTTCCTATAACTCGATTCTTTCAATTTACGAAAGCCCAAAGGCTATCTTGGCCCATTTGAATCACACTACATAACAGTAGGGTACGAAATGAAATTAGCAAAACAATTTTCACACTTTTACTTGAAATAAGCAGTTAGTTAGAATTATTAAAACACAAATAAGCTAACATACTATGAAGCATCAACTAGAACTGTTTCATAAAGTATCTCCAAATAAGTACACTAAATAAGCTAGGAAATGAGTAATAAGCTAAAATACTAATTCTAAAACCGAAAAGCAAAATCAATAAACACTTTATAGTAGAAACATAAAGGGGATCTAATAATCAATATGCGAAATCCATCACCAATAAGCAATCCTAACTACATAAAAAAAACGATGATAAGCCAACGAATTAATAAGCATAAGACATTTAACTACACTTAACATCAACAATAAGCTACTTAACGACAGAATAAGCTCTTGAGCAAGACTAAAACAGATTTTAAGATTCCTAAAAAAGGCTTGTAAGATTTAAGCTCAAGAATCAACTAAGCCAATAAGAAATTGATAAAACAAAACTAAACATGAGCCAACGAGATCTACACTAAAAGATTAAACCGAACCAATAAGCTGAACTTAATCCTTCAACAGAAAACAAACACTAGACGAAAATAAGCTCTTAAAAGCTTAAAAGCAATCTAATCTAACCAAATAAGCTATAATCGATTATCTATGAAAACTGTATAAGCCAAATCGAATCTAACATAAGCTATTGGAGAAGCTTATCAGATTCTGAATAAGCTCAGTAAATGATGAACAAAACAGATATAAGCACCCGAAATAAGAAATAAGCATTAAGCAATTTAAGAGCAAACCATAATATTCATTAAGCTAAACCAAATCTTGATACATCATCCAAAATAAGCTGAGAATTAGCAGATACAATAAGCAGTAAAATAAGCTAATCTAAAACTAAATAAGCTGAAAAATGAAAAATGAGCCAAACTACATCTAATCTACTCCTAAGCTAACCATCACTAACTGCTAAAAATTATGCTGCTCCCTTAATTAAATAGCCAAAGTCCAAGGGTATTTATGTAACTTCTGCCCAATCATTACATCAATTATTAGCCAATCATTTGCATAGGAGCGAGTGACCTCGGATTGTAGGTATGCAGAAGTGGATCCAACCATTCCATTTGCGCCACGTGTCCTCTTTAATTGCTTACCTCGTACGCTTTATGATCAATCAACTAGGAAAAAAAATCAAATTGCAATGAAATACAGTCTAAACAAAATGCCCCGCCATGTGTTGCTTCATGAAAGGTTTAAAGAAATATAGTGGGAGAGCACGTGATGGTTTGGGAATTATTTAGGGGCACGTGATCTTCTTTATTCCTTCTTCCTAATTTTTGAAATGAATTAAGATATAACACTTTGCTCGCCACGTGTTTTTTTTCTACTCGCCCTCTCAACTTAGTGGAAGGTCACGTGACCTTGTGGTATTTAATTTGGAGCATGTGCAGCTGACGTCATCTCCCTTCTAATACTCAGATTTTATTTTGGGCTTTTGATAATTGTTGGGCTTTTAATAGATTGGGCTGGCCCGGCTCATAAAATGGTTTACGGGCTGGCCCAATAAAATCCGAGGGCACCATTGGACTTGTTTTCTTGTGCTCTTCCCAATGGCATGCTCGGGGACTTTTCACTACTTTGTCTTGATCTTGATTTTTAAGCACACTTGATCGACACGAACCCGTAAATACCCGTTTTTGCACCGTTTTCAATCCGTTTTACCTACAAGACATAAAAATACCAAACAAACATATTTGCAATATAATTAAGCATATTTTAGTATTTTTAGTCCAATTAATAGTGTTTTACGGGGAACAAAAGATGTGTGTTTAAGCACACATCAAACTCTCCCACACTAAGCCATTACTGGTCCCACACACAATGTTAATAAAACAAACCCGGAAATAAATAATTTTATCCCCCTTTAACTTATGACCCCTCACAATCAAACAAGAACAGAAAAGGTCAATTAAGAAGGTTCAAAAATCATTTAATTTGCAAGCACCCCCCGTTTTAACCATTTATTTAAAATAAAAGATAAAAACTAAGATAAAATTTTTATAAAATTTATTTAGAAGGCTTTAAGAACCGAAGTTCGTCATCCTTGACTTTTCACAATCCCCAAACTAAGCTTAAAACGAAATCATAGCTAAATATAAGATTAGATGCTAACACTACTCATAAATGCTAATTGTGTAAGTAAAAAACTTAACTTTTCGCTCCTATTATTCTTAAATCCTCTAAGGATTTTATTCTTATTATTTGTGACAAATAAATTTAAGTCTTTTCAAATAATGAAACCAGGTTTAGACCATAATCTATTAGAAATCCTTTCCTAAAGAGACGATATGGTGAGAATAAGGTCTACATTAAGGTTCTAATTTCGCATAATTTAGGGGTTATCCTTTTTATTTCATCCGAAACAACTCAACTATGAGTCCAGAGACGAAGGCTTTATTTAGATAACCCCGGAGTCGAAATTTGGCTTTATTATTATTATTATTGCAACATTATTAAACCTCGGTCCTTTAAACAACTGCCACATCGGTATGCGAGCCGACCATGGTCCAGGAGTCTTATTTCGACCTCGGTGATCCTCGACCTTTTTGAAGGCTGCAACATCGGTTGTGAGCCGGCAAGATGCAGCAAACTTTTATCAGTCTTGGATTATTATTCTTACTATGGGCCTTCTTTTGAAGACTACCACATCGGTTGTGAGCCGGCAAGAGGCAGTAAACTTTTATCAGCCCACAGTTTTTATTATTATTATTACCTCCACCCTTTAAACGACTACCACATCGGTTGTGAGCCGGCAAGAGGTAGTGGTCTTATTTGCTCGCTTATTAACATACAGTATTATTATTATAGCCAAATTTCAAGTCTTGTGGTCTTTTAACTACCTAGACAACGGTAGCGAGCCGTTAGGAATCGGTAGCCTATTTCCCCACAACACTGACAAAACCTCGATGTGTACCTTACTTTCACCAGAAGGAATCTCTACGAAGTGATTTAAACTAAGAATCGCAAAAACCTAAAGTAACTTTATTTATTCAACAATTATATAATGTTTATTAAGCTGGTGGGAGCAAAAAGCCACAATTAACCTCTATGAGCTCTAAAGAGATCCAACTACTCCACGCTTAGCATCTATCTTATATCTAACTCTATCATTTTTCGTTCTTTGCAAAATTTTAAAGTTTAGCAAACGCTTAGTCTCGAAAGCTAAAGGGAAATCTAAGTCATAACCGGTCAAGTAAAAAAAAAAAACACCTTACTTCTAACGGGCCTACTTATTTCTATATTTTTATATTTTCATCATTTTTTTTCATTATTATTTGTTTTATTATTTTTTTATCTTTTTTTAAGCTAATAAAACAATAAAATTTTAAAATTTTGGTCAAAACGGGGGTTGCATGGGAACACAGACAGGCACAGGTATGATCACATTTCGATAGAAATCCCCCCCACACTTAGAATGGAACATTGGCCTCAATGTTCAAAAATGTCGGGTTTTACCCCCACACTTAGGAATGAAAAAGGCAAATGCAAAAAATTCCAAGTGTGAAAGGGGAAACAATATATATACATGATCAGGATTGAGGATTCCAAAATAAGCAAAAGATCGAAGACCGGATGATTGGAGGATTGAAAACAAGCACGGGTCTTCATGATCTTGAGGAATCCTGCAAGCAAAAACAATACACAAACCAAAGAAAGAAGCACGCCCCCACACTTGGGCTATAAAATCACACACTTATTTATTAAGAAAATAGAAAGAAATAAAAGACACGGGTTGCCTCCCGAGAAGCGCTTGTTTTTGTGCGAGTCTCTAGCTTGACTCTCCCCGAATTCCTTTGTCCTTGGGGCAGAAACAGAAGAATAGAAAAATCACTATCGGATTTTCATGTGCCACCGGCTTAAGAGAAGAAAAATGAAAAGTGGAAATGCCGGGGTCAAAGATTGTGTCTTCACTCCCGGAGGAGAGAAGAGATGAAGAAGTCACCGGATAAGTGAAATAAGGAAGGAAGGTTCGGATAATGAAGTCCGAATCTATCAAAAGGGTGGGATGGGTGGGTAACACATTAGGAGTATGAACACGAGGTTCTCCCAAAATATCTTCCATAACAACGTTGGTCAACTCACCCTGATCGGGCTCAATCTCAAAATGAAACGAATCATACTCGGGAAGAGAGTTATTAGCATGAGTAGTGGTACTGCCACTACTCGTTTCTTCCGTATGATCGCTAAAAGACTCGAATTCGGGTAAAGAATTATCCGAATAAGAGAGAGAAGTATCGGACTTCTCAAAGAAAGAGTTACTATCGGGGATAGGAAATGGAGAAGTAGACTTGAGCACACAATTAGGAGTAGAGTTATCATTCAAAGATTCGATATTAGCAATAAGACGATTGATGTTCAATAATTTCTCTCGAAGAATAACGTCTTGGATTTGAAGAATATTTTCTAAGTCAAACTCTTCCTTCTTTTGATCAACATCATTCACCTCCTCTAAGCTAACGTACTCGATGTCCTCAAAATCATCGTCATCACTCGAAGTACCATCATCGTTTGGATCAGATAAAATCTCAGAATGATCGTTTAAAGCATCAAAAGTGGAAGGATCTTCACAAACGGGCACATCACACGTATCTTCGGAAATACCCTCGAACTCACTTGGGATTGGGACAAGGTTCTCAACACTAGACTTTATTAATTCGTCTGATTCCGTTTCCAGAATAGTGCTAAGATGCTCGTCCCCCATACTTAGAGAGTTATCGGGCTCCTCGATCGGTAAGTCGGGTGTGATTGCTTTAGGCTTGCTATATATAATAGTATACTCATCATCGTCATTGTCATAGAAAATAGGACGATTCCAGCTTGGACAATTAATATATTCTGATAGCTCTTCACTAATATTTCGCACATCTTCAAGGAGTTTACTCATCAATTCTTGAATATCCTCTTGTTGATATTGCTTGTCCGTCAAAGCATCTTTAATTTTGCCAAAACTTTCCCAAGCTATCAATATAACCTTTGGTGTTAATCCAAAAGGTATACGACTGAACTTCCTTAAGAAGGTGCAAACGTCTTTCAAAAAGTTGTCTCTAGCTTCTTCATCATCAATCTTAGAAAAATCCCAATATGGAGTAAAACTTTGAGCTGCCGTCTCCTTCTTCTCTTGTTGACTTCCTTTAAGAATTTGCAAATCAGAATTATGCTCAAAGTGGTTTTGATTCATCGGTTGACATTGAAAAACTTTTCATGAGGACCCCTACAGTTTTCACAGCAAATATATTGTTGTGGAAAACTCGGTGAATTTTGTGGATAATAATTATCACTAAAGTTTTGATTGTAGCTCGGTTCCTGCTCATAGACAAGCGGAAACCGAGGTGGACAATCATAACCATAATGAGAATCGTTCCCACATAACTCGCACGAGTATGATTCGTACTGGGG
Organism: Tanacetum coccineum; assembly: GCA_026074375.1. Taxonomy (NCBI): domain Eukaryota; kingdom Viridiplantae; phylum Streptophyta; class Magnoliopsida; order Asterales; family Asteraceae; genus Tanacetum; species Tanacetum coccineum. The sequence continues at coordinate 31,459 of BQNB010016464.1, forward strand.
TTGTGAAGGGTGGGTGAAAACGTTTGGAAGATCATTGAAAGAGTTAGGAGCATCAATGGATGAATTTTCATCTCTTGAAGGGCAAATCCAACAAGATCCTTCTCTAAGAGCATATCCACACCACTTGCAAGTACACCGTTGACAACGTACACCATCTTCTAACGGATCTTTACAATGAAAACAATGAAATTGGTCAAACGAAGATGTTTGGGGTTGTGGAGGTGGGTAGAAAAATTGGGTGTTTCATCATTTGAAATGGGATCGGGGTTACGGACAAACTCGTCTCCGAAACTCACATTGGTACAACGCCGACAATTCCCACAGTTAAACGGACCTCCACACCACGAGCACCTCATAAACCAAGACATGTTGAAGAATTATCGGATAAGAAGGTAAAGAGAATAAGAATTAAACGAATAAGAGGATAGAGAAGAATATTTATAGACTTTATATAAAAATAAAAATAAAAATAAAATGTTTATGTCACAAGAAAGGCCACCGTTTTGAACCGTGACCTCTCCCTCAACACAACACTTTAACCATCACACATAGAAAATAAACCCTTTACCATTAGCGCCCTTGGGACTTTTCTGTTATAACTTCATTTCAAATTCCCTTTTATGCCTTTGTTTCTAGTTTTTGCTTATTTATTTATTCGCTTATTTATAGCTTATCCAGTTTAGGCTTATTTTCCATCCGTTTTAATTTTTTCTGCCTTAGCAAATAGCTTTAAAGTACTTTTAGTAATTTTCTTGAATTTTTATAAAACAGTTTAACATTTTTAGTATTATTTTTAGATTAAAATGGTTTTTAATTCATATTAAATAAAATAATAGTCAAAAAATATAATTCTTTTTTCTAAAATTATTTTTAGTCATTTAGGATTTATAAAAATAAAAAAAAAACATTTTAGGGTTAAATTTTGATTTACTTGCTTAAATGTCGCGTTTTATTAAATTCCCGTTTTAGCGTGGGCGGGCGGTTACCTGGTCGAGTAAACGGGTGGGTTTTGTGAGTGTTTGCATCATGTGCCATTAATAAATTCGTACAAATATAACTTTGTAAAATATAGTTTTTTTTTTTGTTCCTGCAGACTAATTTTCATCATTTGCCATTAAAAAATTCGTAAAAATATATTTTCATAAAATATAGCTTTTTTTGTTTTTGCAAATTAATGTCGTGAAATTTCAAAGGGTGTCATGATTGTTTATGGAGGAAATAACATAAGATTGTAAGTTTTAGAAGTCGTAATATAACTTAAAGTTGTGTTTTCGTGTAAAAGACGTTCGTAGGTTGCTTGACGATATGCTCTTGCCTAAATCTGATGTTCCGTCTAGATGGGTCAAGCAGATCCCCATCAAGGTTAATGTTTTGGCGTGGAAGATCTCTATGGTTCGTCTTCCTACTCGGGTTAATTTGCATCGGCGTGGAGTTCAGGTTTCCCCTATTTCTTGTCCTATTTGTTGTGAGGCCCTCGAGAATCTCGATCATTTGCTGTTTTGTTGCGACTTGGCAAAAGATATTGCTCGGTCTATTTGTATTTGGTGGGGCTTGGTTTGGAACCCTGTTGATTCGTATCGATCTTGGTTATCTTGGTTTAATTTGGTTCAGCTTCAATCAAGTTCAAAACAAGTGCTGGAAGGAGTGTTTTACACTTCCTGGTGGAGTATCTGGTCATATAGAAACCATCTCCTCTTCTCTGATTCGAATCTTCGAAAAGATGGTATTTTTGAAGACATAGTTAGGCGTTTTTTTTCTTGGTATATTGCTAGGGGTAAAAACTCTATTAGTTGGGATAGTTGGATTCAACACCCTTTTTTAATTTCTTTGTAATTCTAGCTCCTTGCTAGTTTTCTTTTAATAAAGTTGCCGTTAAAAAAAAAGTATAAAATGTTTAGCTTTGTTTATTTGACCATCATGTTTAGTAAGTAGTTTAATTAGTGCTTGTTAAGTGATATTGTGAATTGGGAATTAAGTGTGGATTTGAAAAATGTTTAATTGATTAATAATCTTCGATTATTTAGATTTATAGTTTGAATATTTTAAAGGGCAAAAGCTGGATAAATAGTCAAACTACACATTTAGTAATTAATATCTTTTTAAGAGGTTTTTTGTCAAAATAAACCAACGTTGTGAGATAATTATCTAATCTAAGAAAATTAATTCGTTAATTAACCTTAATTCACACTTAATGAACCTTTTCACATCACTTAGCAAGCATTTTCATCTTACAAATCTTTTAGTACATTTTAGCTTAATTCTCGTAGTTTAATTGTTTAGTATAATTCTTGTATTAATATTAGTATAATTTTTAGTATTAAATATAGTTTTCTAAAAAGTAGTTTAATTTCTAAAACCAAAAATCTTAAAAGATAATCAAGCATTTTTCTTCAAAACATTAACATGGATTTCAATTCATCTCTCGTCGTGGAAACGACACTCGGAAGATAGACTATTACTTTTCCTAAAGTAATTTTCTTATCTAACGGGATATACTATATATATTATTACGACACGTGTTCTTAAAGTTCTAACTATCACTACTCTAGGGATCTCCTTTTATAGAAATACAAGGAGCCCTTTACAAATATATCTGCCTATCTATTAGGAACAGTTACAATTCAAAACTAAATATTCCGAAATGCTCTCCATACCTTCTTATCTTCATATCATCAGCTTTGACCATTTAGCAGTACAAACTTCTTCAACTAGCAGTATTAAGTTTCCTTGGCAGTACTAACTTTGTGCTGGCAGTACTAACTCCTTTAGTACTGTTGGCAGTATTAAGTCATATGAAGATTTATTCCCAACATCTTCTTTATCTTCTTATCCGTTTAATTCTTCGACATGTCTTCGTATAACCAACGTGGTTGCTTTGGGTGTGGTGGTCCGTTAGATGGTTTACTTTGTCGACGGTGTACTTGCGAGTGGTGTGGAAATAATATTAGAAATGGATTTTGTTTGTTTTGCGCTTCAAGAGCTGGAAATTCATTCGTTTATGATCCAAATGCGAACTCTTTCAATGATCCTCCAAACGTTTTCAACCACCCTCCACAGCCCTAGTACGAGACATACTCGTGTGAGTTATGTGGGACCGATTCTCACTATGATTATGATTGTCCACCACGGGTACCGCTTGTCTATGAGCAGGAACCGTGCTACAATCAAAACTTTGGTGATAATTATTATCCACAAAATTCACCGAGTTTTTCACAACAACATATTTGTTGTGAAGACTGTGGGGGTCCTCATGAGAATTTTCAGTGTCAACCGAGGAATCAGAACTTCTATGAGCCTAATCTTTGCTATAATTCTAAGACTTCCAGTTTTGACCAACCTACACAAACATCCATCGATCAATCACCTCTTCAAGAAATAAGTATCCAAGATATGGAGGATCTAAAGCAACATTATTTAGATGAAATATTAAGTTTAAGTAATGACTTACAGATTAAAGATTATCGTAATGAGAAAATAGATATTCATTTTAGAAGGGAATGTGAAAGTATGATTGATGAGCTTAAAGGTAAATTCAATGGAATGAGTATTGAGATTAATAAAAAGAAAGAGTTTCGGCAACAAGAGCAGGCAGCTAAAGTTAGTTCTCAATATTGGAAGCCTCCTATTTCTATGATGATGATGATGACGATGAGGAAAGTTCTATTCCTTTGAGAGATATTATTTCTGAACTTCCTCTGTTAGTTGCAATCACACCCGACTTACCGATTACGGACTCTCTCATAATGGGGGATGAGCATCTTAACACTATTCCTGAAAAGGAATCGGACGAATTCATAAATCTAGTGTTGAGGACCTTGTTCCAATCGTCTGAGGATACATCTGGGAGTGATAGTGATTGTGATTTACCTTTGTGTAATGATTTCTCTCCCATTAACATTCCTGAGGAAAAATCCGTGACTTTCTCTAACCCTCTATTCGATTTAAATGACGATTTTACCTCTAGTGATGACGAGTCACTATCCGATGAGGACGTTTCGGAAGATAATGTTAAAATTTACTCAAACCCTCTTTTCGAATTCGATGACGAATACATCTCTAGTGACGTAAATCCTCTTTTTGATGAGGTGTTAGAGAACATCGAGAGTAAAGACTCTTATGTTTCTAACTTTGATGAGCCAGCTTTGTTAGTCACACCTCTTTCCGATGCTAATGAGGATGAATGTTTCGACCTAGGTGGCGACGTTGATGAGATTGCTTCTACTTCACCGTGATCCGTCTACTCCTAAGATAAGCGTTGCTCCCATTCTCGAGGGGTTCACCGATGAATCGCCTCTCGAAAAGAATGATGATTTATTTGATTTGGAATCTAAAGAGAATAAATGGAAGAAGATTTTGTACGATGCTCCAATTGATGATCTGATGACCGAGGACAAAGTTTTCGACCCCAAGATTCTAGAGAAAATTTTTTCTCCAACATATGTGAGCTTACCTTTTGAGGATCGCCATTATCTTTTCCTCACATATGTTATCCGAATTTTTCTTCCTTATCTCACTTATTCTAAGGATTCTTCTCTTCTTCTCTCCTCCGGGAGTGAAGATACTATCTTTGACCCCGACATCTCCGTTTTTAGTTGCTATTCTCTTAAGCAAGTGGTATCTCATCGGAGTGGAACTTTCATGTGCTTCAATGTTTATCTAAACATCTTGAATGAAAGTCCTATGGAGATTTTCTCTTCCACTTGTTTCGTCCCTAATATCACGATGATATGGGGAGAGTCAAGCTAGAGACTCGCACAAAAACAAGCGCTTCTCGGGAGGATACCCGTGTCTTTTCTTCTTTCTATTTTCTTAATAAATAAATGTGTGATTCTTTAGCCTAAGTGTGGGGGCGTGTTTCTTTCTATGGTTTGTGGTACTGTTTTTGTAGGATTCCTTAAGATCGTGAAGACCCGTGCTTGTTTTCAATCATCCAATCATCCGGTCTTTGACCTTCTGCTTATCCTCAATCCTGATCATATATATATATATATATATATTGTTTCCCCTTTTACACTTGGAATTTTTTGAATTTGTCTTTTTCGTTCCTAAGTGTGGGGTAAAACCCGACATTTTTGAACATTGAGGCCAATGTTCCATTCTAAGTGTGAGGGGGATTTATGCTGAAATATGATCTTACCTGTGCCTGTCTGTGTTCCCGCGCAACCCCGTGTTGACCAAAATTTTAAAATTTTTATTGTTTTATTATGATATATATATATATATAAAATATATAATAAAGAAATAAATAAATAAATAAATAAAAAATAGAAAAAATGATGAAAATATAAAAATATATAAATAAATAGGCTCGTAGAATTAGGTAGCTTTTGACTTGACCGAGTTTTAAACTCTAACTTTCCACTTAGCTTTCGAGACTAAGCGTTTGCTTAACTTTAAAATTTTGCAAAGAACGAAAAATAATAGAGTTGAATATAAGTTAGATGCTAAGCGTGGAGTAGTTGGATCTCTTTAGAACTCATAGAGGTTAATTGTTGCTTTTTTCTCCCACCAGCTTAATAAACGTTATAATTGATAAATAAATAAAGTTACTTTGGTTTTTGCGATTCTTAGTTTAAATCCCTTCGTAGAGATTCCTTCTGGTGAAAGTAAGGTACACATCGAGGTTTTGTCAGTGTTGTGGGGAAATAGACTCCTGGACCATGGTCGGCTCGCATACCGATGTGATAGTTTTTAAAAGACCACAGGACTTGAAATTTGGCTAATAATAATAATTATTATGAAATAAACTAAAGCCGAAATAAAACCACTACCTCTTGCCGGCTCACAACCGATGTGGTAGTCGTTTAAAGGGTGGAGGTAATAATAATAATAATAATAATAATAATAATAAAAACTGTGGGCTGATAAAAGTTTACTGCCTCTTGCTAGAACCGATGTGGCAGTCTTCAAAAGAAGGCTCATAGTAAGAATAATAATCCGAGACTGATAAAAGTTTGCTGCATCTTGCCGACTCACAAAATTTGGCTATAATAATAATAGTTATGTAATAAACCGAAGCCGAAATAAGACCACTACCTCTTGCCGACTCACAACCGATGTGGTAGTCGTTTAAAGGGTGGATGTAATAATAATAATAATAATAATAATAATAATAATAATAATAATAAAGCCAAATTTTGACTCTCGGGTTATCTAAATAAAGCCTCCGTCTCTGGACTCGTAGTTGAGTTGTTTCGGATGAATAAAAAAGGATAACCCCCAAATCATGCGAAATTAGAACCTTAATGTGGACCTTATTATCACCATATTATCTCTTTAGGAAAGGATTTTAAACTAATTATGGTCTAAACCGGGCACCTTTATATTAATAAGGACATAATTTATTTGTCACCAATAATAATAATAAAATCCTTAGAGGATCTAGGAATAAGGGAGCGAAAAGTAGCTGTGTTTACACAATTAGCATTTATGAGTACTGTTAGCATCTAATCTTATATTTAGCTGTGATTTCGTTTTAAGCTTGATTTGGGGATTGTGAAAAATCAAGGATGACGAACTCCCGTTCTTAAAGCCTTTTAAATAAATTTTATAAAAATTGTATCTTAGTTTTTTATCTATTATTAATAAGTGGTTAAAACGGGGGCGCTTTAGAGATAAATGATTTTTGAACCTTCTTAATGGACCTTTTCTATTCTTGTTTGATCATGAGGGGTCATAAGTTAGGGGGTTTTTTAAATTATTTATTTCCGAGCATGTTTTATTTACATTGCGTGTGGGACCAACAATGGCTAAGTGTGGGGGAATTTGATGTGTGCTTAAACACACATCATTTATAACCCCAAAAACACTATTAAACGGACTAAAAATACTAAACTATGCTTAATTATATTGCAAATATGTTTGGTTTATGTTTTTATGTCTTGCAGGTACAAAAGATTGAAAACAAAGCAAAAACGAAGACTTTCGATTAAGATTTGAAGACGTTACACGTTTTTCAAGATCAAGACGAAGTCGTTAATATTTTTCGAGCATGCCATTGGAAAGAGCACGAGATTACGAGTCTGACGGTGCCTTCATATCTTATTGGGTCGGCCCGACACCATTTATATGGGTCGGACCGACCCATATTTATTAAAGTCCAACCCACTATGCCCCTTTATATCATTTCCAGCCCACAAGCTCATGCCCATGTTTGGAAGTTACATTTCGGCCCATCAGTTGTATAAGGGACCTAGGCCCAGTAGCAAGTCCAAACGATGGTGGCTTATAAGAAACGCAAGCATCAGATTCAAAAGGGCGACATATTATCTCTATTTTTATTATTTATTTTTTTTTCGTTGTTTTTTTTTCGTTTCTTTTATTTTGGAGATTAGAGTAGTAGATTAGGTAGCAGATGGCCGACCACCCGGTCTTTGTTCGGACCAAAATTACATCCATACTGCTCATGTACAACTTTTTATAATTCACTTCTTTTTAATTAATATTTGGAGTATCTTTGTTTGACATTTAAGTTGTTATTATATAAAACTTTTGTAATTTAAATTGCTTCGAAAATTTAGTTTCAGTTACATAGTTTACTTCATGGCTAGCTGTTTAATGTTTTCTTGTTTCCGTTTTGTCCTTTAACGTCACTTTTCTACTCACTATGTTTCATTGTTTTAAATCTTTAAAAAAATTATTTATTGTATTTTAAAAGTCTTGGTTAAAAATTTAGTAATTAGTGGTGATAGATTAGCGACTAGTTGAGATGAAGACGTGAAAATGGGTTTAATCAAGGAGTTTAAGGAGATGGATTGAAGCTTATGGATCGGGTCTTATCTCGACATCTTTACGTCTTTACTCTCGTTCGGTTACTTCTAATCCTTCTATCTTTCTATTTTTAGTATTTCAATTGCTATTGTCATGTTTAAATTTGTTATTATTGTTGTTGCTTTATTTATTGCTTTTAGCGTAGTTATGCTTATTAGTGAGTAGATTTCTTTATGCTTGTTAAGTGATTTGTGAATTGGAAATTAAGTGTGAATTGTAAAAAAAGTTTGTTAATTAATAATCTTTGAGTATTTAGATTTGTAGTTTGAATGTTTTTAAGGGCAAAATCCGAAAAATAGTCAAACTACACATCTAGTAATTAATATCTTTTTAAGAGGTTTTTGTCAAAATAAACAACGTTGTGAGATAATTATCTTTTCTAAGGAAGTTAATTCGTTAAGTAAAACCTTAATTCACACTTGAGGAACTTTCCACGTCACTTAGCAAGCGTACCTTTTTATACAGTTCTTTGCATTTAATTGTTTAGCTTATTTGTTATTTAGTATAATCTAGTTTAGTAGTTTTTTAAAATTTAGTGTTAAATCAAAAACCAAAATTAAAAGATATTCAAGCATTAAATTGGAAGCATTTTCGTGATTTTCAAATTCATCTCTCGTTGGGACACGACATCCGGAGGATCTATTATTACTTTTCCTAAAGTAATTTTTATCCGACGTGATTACTTAAATTATATTACTCGACAAGTCATTTACGACGAGTCACTAGCCCTATCAGTTATGCCTTAACTGTAAGTCCAACTATCTATGTGTCATATATTGAGCAGTTTTGGTCTACTACAAAGACCAAAACAGTCAATAATAAAACACAAATACGTGCCAGAGTTGATGGCAAGACTATAGTAATAACAGAATCATCTTTGAGGAGAGATCTTCACTTTGATGATGAGGATGGTATTACTTGTCTAACAAACACTGAAATTTTTGAAAACCTTCAATTGATAGGATATGAAAAGCTTTCTGATAAACTTACTTTTCTAAAACCTTTCTTTTCCTCTCAATAGAAGTATTTCATTCATACCATCTTATAATGTTTAAGTTCTAAATCAAGTGCTTTGAATGAATTTGGTACTAATATAGCATCAACAGTTATATGTTTGGCTAAGAATCAAAAATTTATTTTTTCTAAATTGATTTTTGATGGTATGTTGAGAAACTTGGATCCTAATTCTAAAAAGTTTTTAATGTATCCAAGGTTTTTACAACTGTTTTTGAACAATCAAATTGAAAATCTTGCAGCAGTTTTTAATGATGAATATGATACACCTTCTCATACTAAAAAGGTTTTTGCAAACATGAGAAGGAAAGGAAAAGATTTTTCAAGGACAGTTACACCATTGTTTCCATCTATGCTGGCATCACAAGCAGTGGAGGGTGAAGGTTCAGGACAACCCACTGAACCCCAACACACACCTACTACTGCTTTACCATCTCATGTTGAACCAATCCCTACTGTTGCATCATCATCACACCCCAAAAGACCAAAAAATATAGGAAAACCAAAAGAAAGGCCATTGAGATATCTCAGTCTAGTGGACCTACTACCCTTGTAGCAGATGAGACTGTCCATGAGGAGAGGGGAGACAGTGTGGAAAGGGCTGCCACTACTGCTGCTAGCTTAGATGCAGAGCAGGACAGTGGTAACATAAATAGGACCCAATCCACGGCAATACCTAATGTTCCTTTTCCTCAGGGAATTGGTTCAGGTGGTAGTCCCAGGTGCCAAGAAGCCATAGGGGATACCATTGCTCAGACTAGGTCTGAGAGGGTATCTACACCTTCCTATGATTCACCTCTCCTAGGAGTTAACACACCTGGAAGTGATGAGGAAAGAATTGAACTTAAGGAATTGATGGATATGTGTACAAAACTGTCTGACAGGGTTCTTGACTTGGAGAATGTAAAGGATGCTCAAGCTTTGGAAATTAAAAAGTTGAAGAAAAGAGTTAAGAAGCTGGAAAGAAAGAACAAGTCAAGAACTCCACAACCAAAAAGAAGGGTGTACAAGCCAAGAGTTGAGTCCTCTAAAGAGAGTTTGGGTGAGAAGGATGCATCCAAACAGGGGAGGAATAGTGACAAAACTGAAGAACTTAATGTTGCTGAGGATGAACATATGTTTGATTTATCTGATTTGGCTAATACAGAAGTAATTGCAGATCAAGAAGAGACTATTGAGCTTGTGGAAGATAAAGGTAGTGCTGAAAAAGGTATTAGTGCTGCTGAAGATACATATAGTATTGTTGATCCAGTTACTACTGCTGGTGAGATAGTTACTACTGTTAGTGTTAATCCTAAAGATAGTACTGCTGTTGATGTTAGTCTTGCAGATGATGTTACTTTGGCTAAGACCTTGATGGCAATCAGAAGTAGTGCTTCAAGACCACAAAAGTTAAAGGGAGTTCTATTTAAAGAACTAAGTGAACCAACAACAATAAAAACATCAAGACCTCAACCTCAAATTCCAACAAAAGATAAAGTAAAAGGCATCATGCAAGAGCCTGAGAAACCAGTGAAAGTGAAAGGCAAATATCAAATTGAATATGATGCTGATGTAGCTCAAAGACTTCAAGTAGAGTTAGATTAAGAAGCAATGCTTAAAAGAGAAAGAGAAGGAGAAGCTAGTAATGCTGCATTGATTGAAGAATGGGATTCCATTGAAGCAAGAATAGATGCTGATGCTCAATTAGCTGAAAGGCTTCAAGCAGAAGAGAGAGAACATATGTCTGTTAAAGAGTAAGCTAGACTGCTAATGGAATTTATTGCAACCAGAAAGAAATTCTTTGCTGCAAAAAGAGCTGAAGAGCAAAGGAACAAACCACCTACCAAAGCAATACAAAGAAAGAAAATGTGTACCTGATGACATCAAATAACGTCTATTTTATAGCATCATTTATCCCGTATAAATTACCTATTTTATATAATTATTACAAGAATTGGTACTTAATTGCTTATATTTATTATTTGCAGTAATTATGGAGTACATTGTGAAGTTTATATAAAAGACATGCATTTTGGAGCATAAATGAAGAGTTCAAGAAAGTCTATTGAACTGACAGCAAATACGCCATATTATTTTAGACTTATACGCCGTATCTAAGACTTGATGAACTAAAAGACCATTGCCTGACTTTGAAGAATACGCCGTATCCGCATCAACGATACGCCGTATATAATACTTTGGTCAACAATGAAGAACCAACTGGGTTTACCTCAATACGCCATATCCAGTAAAGAAGATACGGCATATCCGTGCCGACACTTCACAGATAACCACGGTCAAACAGTCAAAGATCATGCATTTAATGCGGTCAATAATCAGTGATCTTGCAATTAATGAAAATCGTGGTCATAAGGAAAGTTGAATGACACTTAATGATGATTACACGCAGAATTAATGACAATTTATGGTCATTAATGATAATTGGTCAACATTCAACTACTAACCAGGGAAACCCCATCAATACGCCGTATTGACTGCATTGAATACGGCGTATTGACCAATTTCCAGACGCTATAAATACAAGACCTTAAACTCAGTTTTAGGTGTGCAAGAAAATCCCTAAACCACCAAGTCGACTCTCAGACGTATTGAAGAGCCAAGAAGGTCAGAAATGAGCCTCACGATCATAGGAAAACTCTTGTAATCTTCGCACAACCGAATACGCGTTCGATTGAGATTTCTTTATTTTAATCGTTCATATATCAAACCGTGTGTATTTTTAAAATGACTATGGGCTGATACCTTTAGGTATCAGCCATGTTTATGAAGATTTAATGTTTGGTTTGTTTATCTCGATTGTCTTAATTTATCGTTGATTGTTTGATTATGTTTACCATTTTATACTTGTTTACGCGCTTGTATGTGACTGATCATTCAACTGGGTCTAGTCCTACATATTTAATACGCTGCAACTTCGGTGTTGTGTGGGCATAGGCTAAGAGTCTGGGATGGCTCTCCATATTTGCATGTAAGTGGGTAAAGTAATCTTTGACAAAGTAACATCTTCAAAATCAAGTGTATCTTGTTTGGATAGTACCTTAACCCGTGATTTTTCCTCCATGATGCTCCTCACCAAAAGTAACTAACCTCCATCAAATTCCTATTAAAATCTGACAGGTGAGCTATGATTTCCAGACATGTGCCTTTACACCACTATCCACAAAACCTTTTTCTTTTAACTGGAAATTTGCTCCTGCACACAAAACTTATGAAGTTAGTTACTGTGTGGACCCCAAGCCATTACTAACTTGGATCGGCCTCGAGTGCATCATCAATATAATTATACTTGTTAAAGGTTAATGATGCACCATTGGGTTTGATAGGTCTCCAAACCCAACATGCTGAGGGCTTAACAGCATTGAATCCCTTTGCCCTGACAGTACTAACTTTTGGCCTAAAAGTATTAACAGCTTGTCTAGCAGTATTAATATTTTGAATGTTAGACCTTTTTGTTAATGCTGTATTCTTGTAAAAGGGCCTTTGTGCTTGATTGAAAATGAGTCTTGCCTAGCATAAAAAACTTGTTTGGGTGAGCAGTATTATATGGCCTAACAGTATTAACACACCTAGCAGTACTAACAGGTCTGACAGTGTTAACAGACCTAGCAGTACTAAGAGGTTTTGCATTTTTGATAGTTTTAAGGCCAGTCCTCATTAAGACTGCTCTTGGAACCATATGTTTATATCAATAGGCACAATTATATGAATATATCAAAATTACCACAATAAAGCAGCTTGTTATTGAAAACAAAGTTAACTCCTAAATGTTGAGATTTTTCTGACCATGTAGTTCCAACCTTCTTTGATTCCCCCTAGGTCTCTGTGACCTATACATCTCAACATACCTACATGTTCTTCTACTTGGTTTGACAGTGTTGACTGACTCTATTTTAGTAACAGGAGGTATTTTCTTTTCTACTTTTGGAGTAGACTCCAACTTTCTTCCTCACATCTGACACCCAATTCCTCATAATTGGGCATAAGATTCTCTCTAAGCCTTTTATGGTTCTACTAACCTAACCATTGATTAGCAGATGAAAAGCTTTTCTTTCCCTTCTTTTGTCTACCTTAAGAGGAGTTACTGCAGTTCTAGTTTCAAGTACCAGTCTTGTTGTTGTGTTAAAGAGTCATCAGTATTCTCCTTAGAATTATTTGACTATATATCACAAACATTAGTTGGCTTTAAACATGAATCCTTAGGACCATACCCATTTATCTCAGGGTGTTGGAATTCCTCAAGACCTAAATAAGACAGATCTAAAGGGTTTGGTCTAAGGAGAAATTAAGGGATGAGTGATGGACATCCGTGTAACCAAAGCCCCTTTTGCCTCTTGTCATTACCTGACTTGCTAATAAAGCATCTAAGTCTTTAGAAGATTTTTCAACTTTGCAAGCGTTAAATTCAATCCCTTCTTTTTTCTTCCTTAACTTTTCAAGTTCATCTTAACAATCCCTTTAGATAATCCATATGACCTGACACTGCTTCAATACAGCAATCTCTTCAGAAAACAACACTTCAGATTCTTTATATTTAACAACTTGTGCCTTCTAAAATTGACAGACCTCTTATATAGGTAGATGGCTTAAAAGCAGTATCATCTATTTACTAGTAAATCATCATACTGTTTTTTAAGTGCTTCATAATTTTGCAAACAAGTTTTAGAACAAGTTTTATCATTTGATACCTCAGAGTCAGAGAATGCCATAAGAGCCATGTTTGCTTGAACTTCATCCTCTGCCATATCACTCCAATCAAATCCACCACCATCAATAGCACACATTGCCTTTTCAGAGGCATCTTCAATCCTTACTGCTTTTGATGAGTTCCCTTGGTTCCAATTTCTGTTTTCTTTGCTTCTTGGAACTCTACATTCTCTAGCAAAATGTCCCATTTTGTGACAGTTGAAACATTCTACCTTGGATTTGTCATATCCAGCAGTACTACTTCCATCAATAACTATCTTCCTTCCAGTTCTCTGATAGAACTTCCTTGCTCTCATGCTCAACAATGCCATATTCCACTTTAGATCCATCTCTTCTAAATCATCATCATGGATTTGCTCCAGATCTTCATGAACAAGTTGTGACCCTTGTGGTTGAGTAGACAAAAAGGCATAAACAGTGGCATCACTAAAACTAGCAGTACTAGTTTCAGTACTAGCAGTATTAACCTTGATGTTGCCAGTGCTAACTCCAGTGTTAGCAGTATTAACAGTATTAGTACTGCTTGGACTGGAAGTGGTTAAAAATGCCAAGTTCTTGTCATCATTATTAGCGGCAACAGTTCTCTTAACCTTTTGTTCAACAATTTTAAAATTGTTGTACAAATCATCCAAACCCATAGTTTCAAAATCGGGTTTGTTCATCCAGACTACTACATGAGTATCCCATTCTGAAGGTAGGCTTCTCAAAAACTTAACATTTAAATCCTCTGCAGGAGTATCCACACCGAGAATTGACATCTACTAACTTCTATTTGTAGACCTGTTAAAGATAGAGTCCAAAGATTCCTGAGCTAGTACATTGAAGTTTTCATACTGATTCTATTTAGTAAGGGCCTTTTGTCTTCTTGGTAGCATCATTTCCTCCAAAGCGAGCTTTAATAGCAATAAACATAGATTGAGCATCAGCATACTGGTTAAAGGTAAGCTGATGTTCATTTGGGAGTGCCATGAGGAGAAGACTTCTAGCTTTGACATCATTCTTCTTGCAAATCTTTTCTTCACCAGAAGTAGGCACAAGTCAATCTTCAATGCTGTAGATGGACCTGAATTCTGGTGCTGTAACAGGAAAAGGAACCCAAAGAATTTCCCATTTACTAGTACCTCCCATAAGCATATCTTGGACCAGGAAGTACTAGCTTTAATTCCTGATTTTCCCACATCTCATACTCTCCTAGTTTGAGCATGGGAAGTTTTGCCAACGAATTGTTTTGTGAATTTTCTAACTCCATTTTCCCTAGATCAAAGTTTCTTAAACACAGGCTCTGATACCACTTGTTGATCCCACGCCTTGATCCGTTCTTTATGATATAAAGAGTTTGTTTTACCGTGGAAGAATCCAAAATAACAAGATTGCGACTTTGGTATGTATAACCAAAGTGTATGCGGAATTTTACACTTTGAACTCTAGAAGAAACGTATGAATGAAACAAAAATGATCACACACAAACAATAAACACAAAACTCACAGCTTCAATATTATAAAATAATTACGAGACTTCTTAATACTCTCTGGGGTTACACAACTGAAGCTAATCCAATTTTCTCTCTAAAACGTATCTCATAAATTCTAACTATCACTACCTAGGATCTCCTTTTTATAGAAATACAATGAGCCCTTTTACAAATATATCTGCCTATCTATTAGGAACAGTTACAATTCAAAACTAAATATCCCGAAATGCGCACCATACCTTCTTATCTCATGATCATCACCTTTTGACCATTAGAGCATACTAACTTCGTTCAACTAGCAGTTATTAAGGTTTCCTTGGCAGTACTAACTTTGTGCTGGCAGTACTAACTCCCTTTAAGTACTGGTATGGCAGTATTAAGATCATATGAAGATTTAGTTCCCACATCTTCTTTATCTTCTATCCGTTTAATTCTTCGACATGTCTTCGTAAAAACTCAACGTGGTTGCTTTGGATGTGGATGGTCCGTTAGATTGGTTTACTATTGTCGACGGGTGTACTTGCGAGTGGTGTGATATAATCTTAGAATGGATTTTTGTTTTTATGCCTTCAAGAGCTGGAAATTCAGTCGTTTTAGATCCAAATGCAAAACTCTTTTCAATGATCCTCCACAAACGTTTCACCACCCTCACATGCCCTAGTAAGAGACATACTCTTGTGATTTATGTGGGACCGATTCTCACTATGATTATGATTGTCCACCACGGGTACCGCTTGTCTATGAGCAGGAACCGTGCTACAATCAAAACTTTGGTGATAATTATTATCCACAAAATTCACCGAGTTTTTCACAACAACATATTTGTTGTGAAGACTGTGGGGGTCCTCATAGCAATTTTCAGTGTCAACCGAGGAATCAGAACTTCTATGAGCCTAATCTTTGCTATAATTCTAAGACTTCCAGTTTTGACCAACCTACACAAACATCCATCGATCAATCACCTCTTCAAGAAATAAGTATCCAAGATATGGAGGATCTAAAGCAACATTATTTAGATG
Source organism: Tanacetum coccineum (assembly GCA_026074375.1). NCBI lineage: Eukaryota > Viridiplantae > Streptophyta > Magnoliopsida > Asterales > Asteraceae > Tanacetum > Tanacetum coccineum. The sequence continues at coordinate 47,441 of BQNB010016464.1, forward strand.
AAATGTTAAGTTTAAGTAATGACTTACAAATTAAAGATTATCGTAATGAGAAAATAGATATTCATTTTAGAAGGGAATGTGAAAGTATGATTGATGAGCTTAAAGGTAAATTCAATGGAATGAGTATTAAAATTAATAAAAAGAAAGAGCTTCGGCAACTAGAGCAGGCAGCTAAAGTTAGTTCTCAATATTGGAAGTCTCCTATTTTCTATGATGACGATGATGAGGAAAGTTCTATTCCTTTGAGAGATCTTATTTCTGAATTTCCTCTATCAGTTGCAATCACACCCGACTTACCGATTAGGACTCTCTCATAATGGGGGATGAGCATCTTAACACTATTCCTGAAAAGGAATCGGACGAATTCATAAATCTAGTGTTTGAGGAACCCTTTGTCCAATCGTCCCGAGATACATCCGGAGTGATAGTACGGTATGTATTTACCTTTGTGTAATGATTTCTCTCCTATTAACATTCCTGAGGAAAAATCCGTGACTTTCTCTAACCCTCTATTCGATTTAAATGACGATTTTACCTCTAGTGATGACGAGTCACTATCCGATGAGGACGTTTCGGAAGATAATGTTAAAATTTACTCAAACCCTCTTTCAAAATTCGAAATAATTCGAGACGAATACATTACAACTCTAAGTGACGGTAAATCCTCTTTTTGATGAGGTGTTAGAGAACATCGAGAGTAAAGACTCTTATGTTTCTAACTTTGATGAGCCAGCTTTGTTAGTCACACCTCTTTCCGATGCTAATGAGGATGAATGTTTCGACCTAGGTGGCGACGTTGATGAGAATTTTGCTCTACAGTCAAACTCGTGATTCGTCTACTCCTGAAGATAAGCGTTGCTCCCATCTCGAGGGTTCCCCGATGAATCGCACTCTCGAAAAGAATGATGAATTTATTTGATTGGAATCTAAAGAGAATAAATGGAAGAAGATTTTGTACGATGCTCCAATTGATGATCTGATGACCGAGGACAAAGTTTTCGACCCCGAGATTCTAGAGAAATTTTTTTCTCCAACATATGTGAGCTTACCCTTTGAGGATCGCCATTATCTTTCCCTCACATATGTTATCCGAATTTTTCTTCCTTATCTCACTTATTCTAAGGATTCTTCGTCGTTCTTCTCATCCTATCCGGAAGGAAGATACTATCTTGAACCCCCGACAACACCGTTTTTTTAGTTGCTATTCTCTTAAGCAAGTGGTATCTCATCGGAGTGGAACTTTCATGTGCTTCAATGTTTATACTAAACTTTCTTGAAGAAAGTCCGATGAAGATTTTCTCTTCTACATTTTTCGTCCCTAATATCACGATGGTTTCTTTTTTGTTGTTTTTTTTTTTTTTTGTTTTTTTTTTTTTTATATGGGGGAGAGTCAAGCTAGAGACTCGCACAAAAACAAGCGCTTCTCGGGAGGATACCCGTGTCTTTTCTTCTTTCTATTTTCTTAATAAATAAATGTGTGATTCTTTAGCCTAAGTGTGGGGGCGTGTTTCTTTCTATGGTTTGTGGTACTGTTTTTGTAGGATTCCTTAAGATCGTGAAGACCCGTGCTTGTTTTCTCAATCATCCAAATCATCCGGTCTTTGACCTCTGCATATTCCGCAATCCTGATCATTTATATATATATATATATATTTGTTTCCCCTTTCACACTTGGAATTTTTTTGCATTTTCCTTTTTCGTTCCTAAGTGTGGGGTAAAACCTGATATTTTTAAACATTGAGGCCAATGTTCCATTCTAAGTGTAGGGGGGGATTTCTGCTGAAATATGATCTTACCTGTGCCTGTCTGTGTTCCCGCGCAACCCCGTTTTGAATAAAATTTTAAAATTTTATTGTTTTATTATGATATATATATATAATAAAAAAATAATAAATAAAAAATTAAAAAATGGAAAAAAATGATGAAAATATAAAAATATATACATAAGTAGGCCTGTAGAATTAGGTAACTTTTGACTTGACCGAGTTTTAAACTATAACTTTCCCCTTAGCTTTCGAGACTTAGCGTTTGCTTAACTTTAAAATTCTGCAAAGAACGAAAAATGATAAAGTTAAATATAAGTTAGATGCTAAGCGTGGAGTAGTTGGATCTCTTTAGAACTCATAGAGGTTAATTGTGGCTTTTTGCTCCCATTAGCTTAATAAACGTTATAATTGATAAATAAATAAAGTTACTTTGGTTTTTGCGATTCTTAGTTTAAATCCCTTCGTAGAGATTCCTTCTGGTGAAAGTAAGGTACACATCGAGGTTTTGTCAGTGTTGTGGGGAAATAGACTCCTGGACCATGGTCGGCTCGCATACCGATGTGATAGTTTTTAAAAGACCACAGGACTTGAAATTTGGCTAATAATAATAATTATTATGAAATAAACTAAAGCCGAAATAAAACCACTACCTCTTGCCGGCTCACAACCGATGTGGTAGTCGTTTAAAGGGTGGAGGTAATAATAATAATAATAATAATAATAATAATAATAATAATAATAATAAAAACTGTGGGCTGATAAAAGTTTACTGCCTCTTGCTGGCTCACAACCGATGTGGCAGTCTTCAAAAGAAGGCTCATAGTAAGAATAATAATCCGAGACTGATAAAAGTTTGCTGCATCTTGCCGACTCACAACCGATATTGCAGCCTTAAAAAAGGTAGAGGATCTCCGAGGTTGAAATAAGACTCCTGGACCATGGTTGGCTCGTATACCGATGTGGCAGTTGTTTAAAGGACCGAGGGATAATAATGTTGCAATAATAATAATAATAATAATAATAATAAAGCCAAATTTTGACTCTCGGGTTATCTAAATAAAGCCTCCGTCTCTGGACTCGTAGTTGAGTTATTTCGGATGAATAAAAAAGGATAACCCCCAAATCATGCGAAATTAGAACCTTAATGTGGACCTTATTATCACCATATTATCTCTTTAGGAAAGGATTTTAAACTAATTATGGTCTAAACCGGGCACCTTTATATTAATAAGGACATAATTTATTTGTCACCAATAATAATAATAAAATCCTTAGAGGATCTAGGAATAAGGGAGCGAAAAGTAGCTGTGTTTACACAATTAGCATTTATGAGTACTGTTAGCATCTAATCTTATTATTTTAGCTGTGATTTCGTTTTTAAGCTTTGAGTTGAGACTGTGAAAATTCAAGTCATGACAACTCCCGTTCTTAAAGGCCTTTTAAAATAAATTTTTATAAAAATTGATAATCTTAGTTTTTTATCTATTATTAATAAGTGGTTAAAACGGGGGCGCTTTAGAGATAAATGATTTTTGAACCTTCTTAATAGACCTTTTCTATTCTTGTTTGATCATGAGGGGTCATAAGTTAGGAGGTTTTTTAAATTATTTATTTTCGGGCGTGTTTTATTTACATTGCGTGTGGGACCAGCAATGGCTAAGTGTGGAAGAATTTGATGTGTGCTTAAACACACATCATTTATAACCCGAAAAACACTATTAAACAGACTAAAAATACTAAAATATGCTTAATTATATTGCAAATATGTTTGGTTTGTGTTTTTATGTCTTGCAGGTATAAAATATTGAAAACAAAGCAAAAACAAAGACTTTCGGTTAAGATTTGAAGACGTTACGCGTTTTTCGAGATCAAGACGAAGTCGTTAATATTTTTCGAACATGCCATTGGAAAGAGCACGAGATTACGAGTCTGACGGTGCCTTCATATCTTATTGGGCCGACCCGAAACCATTTATATGGGTCGGACCGACCCATATTTATTAAAGTCCAAGACTTAAAAAAGTCCAGCCCACTATGCCCCTTTGTATCATTTCCAGCCCACAAGCTCATGCCCATGTTTGGAAGTTACATTTCGGCCCATCGGTTGTATAAGGGACCTAGGCCCAGTAGCAAGTCCAAACGATGATGGCTTATAAGAAACGCAAGCATCAGATTCAAAAGGGGGACATATTATCTCTATTTTTATTATTTATTTTTTTTCGTTGTTTTTTTTTCGTTTCTTTTATTTTGGAGATTAGAGTAGTAGATTAGGTAGCAGATGGCCGACAACCCAGTCTTTGTTCGGACGAAAAATACATCCATACCGCTCATGTAGAACTTTTTATAATTCACTTCTTTTTAATTAATATTTGGAGTATCTTTGTCTGACATTTAAGTTGTTATTATATAAAACTTTTGTAATTTAAATTGCTTTGAAAATTTAGTTTCAGTTACATAGTTTACTTCATGGCTAGCTGTTTAATGTTTTCTTGTTTCCGTTTTGTCCTTTAACGTCACTTTTCTACTCACCATGTTTCATTGTTTTAAATCTTTAAAAAAATTATTTATTGTATTTTAAAAGTCTTGGTTAAAAATTTAGTAATTAGTGGTGATAGATTAGCGACTAGTTGAGATGAAGACGTGAAAATGGGTTTAATCAAGGAGTTTAAGGAGATGGATTGAAGCTTATGGATCGGGTCTTATCTCGACATCTTTACGTCTTTACTCTCGTTCGGTTACTTCTAAATCCTTCTATCTTTCATTTTTATATTTCATTGCTATTGTCATGTTTAAATTTGTTAATTATTGTTTGTTGCTATTATTTATTGCTTTTAAGCGTAGGTATGCTATAGTGATAGATTATCTTATCGCGTTGTTAGTGATTTGTGAATTGGAAATTAAGTGTGAATTGTAAAAAAAGTTTGTTAATTAATAATCTTTGAGTATTTAGATTTGTAGTTTGAATGTTTTTAAGGGCAAAATCCGAAAAATAGTTAAACTACACATCTAGTAATTAATATCTTTTTAAGAGGTTTTTGTCAAAATAAACAACGTTGTGAGATAATTATCTTTTCTAAGGAAGTTAATTCGTTAAGTAAAACCTTAATTCACACTTGAGAACTTCCACTCACTTAGCAAAGCGTACCTTTTTAGACAGTTCTTGCCTTTATTTGTTTAGCTTATTTGTTATTTAGTATAATCTAGTTTAGTAGTTTTTTAAAATTTAGTGTTAAATCAAAAACCAAAATTAAAAGATATTCAAGCATTAAATTGGAAGCATTTTGGTGATTTTCAAATTCATCTCTCGTTGGGACACGACATCCGGAGGATCTATTATTACTTTTCCTAAAGTAATTTTTATCCGACGTGATTACTTAAATTATATTACTCGACAAGTCATTTACGACGAGTCACTAGCCCTATCAGTTATGCCTTAACTGTAAGTCCAACTATCTAATGTGCCATATATTGAGCAGTTTTTTTGGTCTACTACATAAAGGACAACATAATAATAAAACACAAATACGTGCCAGAGTTGATGGCAAGACTATAGTAATAACAGAATCATCTTTGAGGAGAGATCTTCACTTTGATGATGAGGATGGTATTACTTGTCTAACAAACACTGAAATTTTTGAAAACCTTCAATTGATAGGATATGAAAAGCTTTCTGATAAACTTACTTTTCTAAAACCTTTCTTTTCCTCTCAATAGAAGTATTTCATTCATACCATCTTATAATGTTTAAGTTCTAAATCAAGTGCTTTGAATGAATTTGGTACTAATATAGCATCAACAGTTATATGTTTGGCTAAGAATCAAAAATTTATTTTTTCTAAATTGATTTTTGATGGTATGTTGAGAAACTTGGATCCTAATTCTATTTTTTTAATGTATCCAAGGTTTTTACAACTGTTTTTGAACAATCAAATTGAAAATTTTGCAGCAGTTTTTAATGATAAATATGATACACCTTCTCATACTAAAAAGGTTTTTGCAAACATGAGAAGGAAAGGAAAAGATTTTTCAAGGACAGTTACACCATTGTTTCCATCTATGCTGGCATCACAAACAGTGGAGGGTGAAGGTTCAGGACAACCCACTGAACCCCAACACACACCTACGTACACTACTATACTACGTTACTCTTTACCATCCATGTTGAACCCAATCCCTACTGATTTTGCATGATCAACACCACCCTAAAAAGACCCACAAACGAGAAAACCAAAAGCAAGGTCACTGGAATGTCCTTAGTCCAGTGAGCCTCCTAACCTTATGCAGATAGGCCTGTCCATGAGGAGAGAGGAGGACAGGGTGGAAAGGCTGCACTACTAACTGCTAGCTTAGATCAGATCAGACAGTGGTAACATAAGACAGGACCCAATCCCGCAATACCCATGTTCCTTTTCCTCGGGGAATTGGTTCAGGTGGTAGTCCCAGGTGCCAAGAAGCCATAGGGGATACCATTGCTCAGACTAGGTCTGAGAGGGTATCTACACCTTCCTATGATTCACCTCTCCTAGGAGTTAACACACCTAGAAGTGATGAGGAAAGAATTGAACTTAAGGAATTGATGGATATGTGTACAAACTGTCTGACAGGGTTCTTGACTTGGAGAATGTAAAGGATGCTCAAGCTTTGGAAATTAAAAAAGTGAAGGAAAAAAGAGTTAAGAACTGGAAATAAATGTGAACAAGTCAAGAACTCCACAACCAAAAAGAAGGGTGTACAAGCCAAGAGTTGAGTCCTCTAAAGAGAGTTTGGGTGAGAAGGATGCATCCAAACAGGGAAGGAATAGTGATAATACTGAAGAACTTAGTGTTGCTGAGGATGAACATATGTTTGATTTATCTGATTTGGCTAATACAGAAGTATGGCAGATCAAAAGAACATTGAGCTTTGTGGAAGATGAAAGGTATGCTGAAAAAGGTATTAATTAGTGCTAGCTTAGAAGTTACATATAGTACTGTTGATCCAGTTACTACTGCTGGTGAGATAGTTACTACTGTTAGTGTTAATCCTGAAGATAGTACTGCTGTTGATGTTAGTCTTGCAGATGATGTTACTTTGGCTGAGACCTTGATGGAAATCAGAAGTAGTGCTTCAAGACCAAAAAAGTTAAAGGGAGTTCTATTTAAAGAACTAAGTGAACCAACAACAATAAAAACATCAAGACCTCAACCTCAAATTCTAGCAAAAGATAAAGTAAAAGGCATCATGCAAGAGCCTGAGAAACCAGTGAAAGTGAAAGGCAAAGATCAAATTGAATATGACGCTGATGTAGCTCAAAGACTTCAAGTAGAGTTAGATTAAGAAGCCATGCTTAAAAGAGAAAGAGAAGGAGAAGCTAGTAATGCTGCATTTATTGAAGAATGGGATTCCATTGAAGCAAGAATAGATGCTGATGCTCAATTAGCTAAAAGGCTTCAAGTAGAAGAGAGAGAACATATGTCCGTTAAAGAGCAAGCTAGACTGCTAATGGAATTTATTGCAGCCAGAAAGAAATTCTTTGCTGCAAAAAGAGCTGAAGAGCAAAGGAACAAACCACCTACCAAAGCAATACAAAGAAAGAAAATGTGTACCTGATGACATCAAATAACGTCTATTTTATAGCATCATTTATCCCGTATAAATTACCTATTTTATATAATTATTGCAAGAATTGGTACTTAATTGCTTATATTTATTATTTGCAGTAATTATGGAGTACATTGTGAAGTTTATATAAAAGGCACGCATTTTGGAGCATAAATGAAGAGTTCAAGAAAGTCTACTGAACTGACAGCAAATACGCCATATTATTCTAGACTTATACGCCATATCCAAGACTTGATGAACTAAAATACCATTGCCTGACTTTGAAGAATACGCCGTATCCGCATCAATGATACGTCATAATACTTTGGTCAACAATAAAGAACCAACTGGGTTTACCTTAATACGCCATATCTAGTAAAGAAGATACGGCGTATCCGTGCCGACACTTCATAGATAACCACGGTCAAACAGTCAAAGATCATGCATTTAATGCGATCAATAATCAGTGATCTTGCAATTAATGAAAATCGTGTTCATAAGGAAAGTTGAATGACACTTAATGATGATTACACGCAGAATTAATGACAATTTATGGTCATTAATGATAATTGGTCAACATTCAACTACTAACCAGGGAAACCCCATCAATACGCCGTATTGACTGCATTGAATACGGCGTATTGACCAATTTTCAGACACTATAAATACAAGACCTTAAACTCAGTTTTAGGTATGCAAGAAAATCCTAAACCACCAAGTCGACTCTCAGACGTATTGAAGAACCAAGAAGGTCAGAAATGAGCCTCAAGATTATAGGAAAACGCTTGTAATCTTCGCACAACCGAATACGCGTTCGATTGAGGTTTCTTTATTTTAATCGTTTATATATCAAACCGTGTGTATTTTTATAATGACTATGGGTTGATACCTTTAGGTATCAGCCATGTTTATGAGCATTTAATGTATGTTTGGTTTTAATCTCGATGCTTAATTTTATCATTGATTGTTTGATATGTTTACTCATTTTATACGATTAATAATTAAACAATTTAGAGGATAAGAAGAAAGAATTAAACGGCTTTTAGGTTACGGAGATTATTTTTGGGGTTTTATAATTTTTTTTTTTAACAATGAATTTTAACGGTTACACGGAAGAGACTTAAACCAAATAATCAACTACTTCACGGTAGCTCTCAAAAATTGCTTTTCAAGGTGAGCCGTACTTCGTAGAGACACAAATGGCAAGTGTTAAATCTTTAGATCGATTTGGGAACCAACAAGTTCACCGGAATTAATTATGATAACACCTCCGTTGAGAATGTTATATTTTGGTATTTTTACCAATTGGTGACTTTTATTTCTTAATTAAAAAGGAAGATTTTTTATATTTTTGATTTTTTATATATATATTTTTATTTATTATTTTATTTTATTTTATTTTTCAAAATAGAAATAAATTTTTTTTTGGATTTTTATATTTTTATAAGTACGAAAATAAACTTTCCGAATAAAGGATCTTTAAAGCTCGAACACTAATAATCCCGTAGAAATCGCTACACCTCTCCCCGGCAACGGCGCCAAAAACTTGATGTGCAGTTTTATATACCTAAGATATATATAAGATAAAATACTTCAAAGAGCAATTAAGAAAATTCCCTAAGAAAAATTCACTCTTGAAAATATATATAATATAATATATAATACGTATATTAAACCGGGTAAATATGATCACCCGGGTCGTTATCCCCAATGACTAGTGAAATTGAAACCTCGTTTAAGCTTGGATTCTGATTTGAATGTAGCAAAGATATTTTTGATAATCTATATCTACTAAATAAAAAAACATCAATTAAAATTTAATCAAAAACGCGAAATGGAACACTAAAACTAAGGCCAAAAACCTAAATTCTACAAAATTAAACCTAATTTTTATTTTTTCTTTTTAAATGTATTCTAATTGACTAAAAATGAAGTTTAAAAAAAACTAGAACGAAAACGGAGTTAAAACGAGAGATAAAAATTGAAAATCGAGAACGGGAACGAAACTCGTTCTTTTAAAAAATGAATTTTTGCAAAATAGACCCTACGAAAGTGAAACTAATTTTCCTACAAACTTTATGATAAAAGAAAATTTTATAAAAAAGATTTTTATTTTTTTGATTATTTTTCTATTTTTTTATGATTTTTTAAAGTTTTAAAAGAAAATGAAAGATTAAAAATACTAAACTTATAGTAAAAATTCTAAAAAAAATATAGAAAATAGCTTATACTATGAGAATCCTAGGAAAAATAAGCCCTAAGTTGTAGCTTATAAAATAAGCTAGGAAATAAGCTTAACAGCTTATTTAGCTTATAAAGCCAAAAGGTGTATAAAGGTTTAATGAAAGGAAATGAAAACGGATGAGCTAT